>JALMGA010000004.1:69670445-69915445 GCA_023333525.1 Aspidoscelis tigris stejnegeri
ATAATTTAAATGCTGAATGGATATCTCCTTCCTCCTTTGTACTTAGTTAAAAACTATGATCTGAAAGCTCATTGAGAATTACTTTACACATAGAGCAGGGCCGATAAATTCAGCATGTAATGCTAGCAGTGAAATGCTAGCAACTGTTGTCTCAGAACATCTGGACAGCTGCAAGCCAAGGAGGACTAACATAGAAGCTAAGAGCATTGCAATAGCACAATGGTTTTGTTTAGGTTGGTCAGCAAAAGAATGGTTTTCTCTCTGCACTTCAGCAAAACAAGTGTTCCTTCTTTTGAACTTTGGAAAATCCTCCTTGGTTGTGGTGGAAGAAACTAGAGATGTTCATGGATATTTGTAACATTCAAAATTCATACAAATTTGGCTGAATTCTGACATTCAAATTTGAATTGAAAGTTGGCACATTCAAAGATTGACATTCAAATTTGAATAAAATGTTTTGATACATTTGAAGCTCTGTATGGGATTTGTATGCTATTCGTATGCATTTGTATGGGATTTGTATGGGATTGGACATTCATATTGAATATGAATTAGGGATGTGCACGAATATTCAAAATTTCAAATATTCAATATGAATCCATTGAATGTTGACATTTGAACTTGGATCGGATTTTCAAAAGTCTGAATTGGAACATTTGAACTCAAATTGGATTTTCAAAATTCTGATATGGATTTTCAAATGATTCAAATGTATAGGCTTCTATCTGTTGTATATGAATCTGCACAAAAATTATACATATCTTGAGCTTAAAATACAGGATTAAAATGGAATGCATATGGGATAATGCAGGATGCATATGGATTTTTACAGAATGCATACAGATATGTATAACAGATACAAATGTTGTCAACAGAATCTAACATCTGAGTGTACAGATTTGAATGTTACGGATTCGAATCAGATTTTATGACATTCAGATCTTAAATATCCGAATAGAATCAGAGTTTATGAAATTTGAATCTACTTGGTTTCGAATGTCAAAAATACATTTGTGGACATCCCTAATATGAATCCTACTACATTCAAAGGGGATCTATTTGAATGAATATGAATTTTCTTACATATGATTTGATAAAAATTGAATACAAAAGAAACATTTGTGCACAACCCTGGAATAGATCACAGCCCTTCATATGCCTGAGTATTTTGGACAGATACATAGTTCTTGGGAAGGGATGGTAGTTATGGTGGCATGTATAGCTGGGTTCTGTTGCTACACCAGCCACATCAGTCACCATCTATAGCAGTGGTTCTCAACCTGGGGGTCGGGACCCCTTTGGGGGTCGAACTACCCTTTCAGAGGGGTTGCGATGAGTCTCCCGCTGCCCTTCCCTCCTATCTCCCAGCTGCTCCACCCCCGTGGTTGGGGGTCTCCACAACATGAGGAACTCCATTAAGGGGTTGTGGCATTAGGAAGGTTGAGAACCGCTGCTCTATAGCTACACCAAAATTGTGCACTGACCTCAGTTCTCTTCAAAGTGCAGTTTCCCAGCACTGCCTGCAGTTTGGATCCCAATCCAGGGGCTAACGTGTCATGAAGTCATGGCAGCACCACTCCAAGTCTATGTAATCAAAGCATGACATAGAAGAAGATTCTATTAAGCATTCTACAGATGTGGTTGTTACTTGCAAGCAAACAAATCATAAATGGGTAATTAGACACTTAAAAGACAACCAGAAATTGTGTGCATTTTCTTTCCTCCCTTATGTACTGAAATATTTATATTGCCCTATCAAATGGGCTGCATAGATTTAGGCTGGGCTAGTGGTCACTCAAGCAATGTCTGTACCATTGCTGTACTGGGAATAGTGAGAGCAGTTGTCACATTTATGTCAGCCAGTAATAACTATCCAGTGAAGGTGTAGGCTATAGTCAGCCCTGTTGCTGAAAGAGGACATTTGAACATGGCAGATGATGCTCTGGAGAGCCTGCTTAAAGTGCTGGTCTTGTACCATGCTAGGATAGCCAGATGATCAAACACATAAGATGGGACAAAGTGTGGAAATGCAAAATGGTGGCATGCATATCAACAAACAGAATCATAGAATGATAGAATGAAGGACTGGAAGGGTCCTCTAGGGTCACTGAGTCCAACTGCCTACTGAATGCAGGATTTCCCAGACAGATAACTGAAACTATTGACTCAGGGAGTTTTCAAACATTTTTTTTTCAATATCATGAAGGAAAGCCACAAGGGCAGACACAGCCTCAGTGCATCAATTGCTCACCAATGCACAACTTTTGGTTCAAACCACCCTGGGACAATTTATTTTTGAAAATAAAACAAGTCCATTAAATAAAATGAAGATAGAATGCCAGCAGGGGAAGGGGGACTTCCAAGTGTTTTGCACTGAGTGTCATATGTATGACTACCTGCGCACTGGGCAGAAGTCCTGGGTCTGTGCTCGGTGCAATGAGCTCCGGGCTCTCAGGGAGCCTGTCTCTTCCCTCGAAGCCAAGGTAGTTGACCTGCAGAAGGAGATAGAAAGTAACAGGGCTGAGCGTGACAAGCAGCCCTCCAGCAGCCTTGGAGAGTGGAAGCCTCAGGCAGGGACGACATCAAGCCAAGAAAGAAGGACAGGATCCCTTAGTTGGGACCCCTTCCTTAGTGGATGTGCCTGTATCCTCTTGCACCGAGGATACTCCTCCACAGGTAGCGGGAGGAGAGCTTCTTGTAGTGGGCGATTCGATTATCAGGAATATAGAGAGCTGGGTTTGTGATGGGCTTGTTGACCACATGGTGACTTGCCTGCCAGGTGCAAAGGTTGCAGACATCACGCAGCATCTAGATAGGTTAGTAGATAGTGCTGGGGAGGAGCCAGTGATCATGGTACATGTCAGTACCAATGGTGTTGGGAAGGTGAGATGGAGCGTCCTGGAAGCCAAATTTAGGTTGTTAGGTAGAAGACTAAAGTCCAGAACATCCAGGATTGCATTCTCAGAAATGCTACCTGTCCCATGTGCAGGACCAGCCAGACAGGCAGAGCTCAGGAACCTCAATGCGTGGATGAGGCAGTGGTGTTGGGAGGAAGGATTTAGATTTGTTAGGACCTGGGGAACATTTTAGGACAAGCCAAACCTGTACAAAAGGGATGGGTTACACTTGAACCAAGATGAAACCAGATTGCTGGCGATTAACATTAAAAAGGTTGCAGAGCAGCTTTGAAACTGATCCCTTGGGGAAAGCTAAAAGCAAAAAACCAAACTAGGGTACTATGCCAAAAATACAAAGAAATATAATAATTACTAAAAGGGTATGGTAACCCCACTGATAGAAAAAAAAAATGGTAAATTGCAACAGCACTCAAAAGAAATAAGGTGTAAAAACATCAAACATAACAAATTTAAATGCAACAAGTTAAAAACACACACCAAAATAAAAATCAAACTTAAAAATATAAAATATAAAACAGCTGATAAAAACAAAGAATTTAGGGCCATACGCGTTTCGACTAAAGAGTCTTCATCAGTGGCCTGTTAGGTAAAATATAACTAAAATGCTGTTTGTGAAAAATTTCTCATGCAAGAGCAATTCACAACTGATGTGCTGTTTGAAGATGGGAGCCTTTTATATAGTTAGTGGACACAAGAAAGTGAGATCAGGGGCGTTATGTGAATTCAGGCAGCTGAATTTGACAGCTGAAGGGAGCCTGCTTTCAGTTTTGCTTGTAACTATGTTGCAAGCATTAGCTATGGAGAGAGTGAGCTGCTTTCAGTAACTGCTATTAACTCTCGGCAACCAAGTAAAGGGATGATTTTGTGTTCTGCAGGTTCAGTTGAGGTTTTTGCCTTTCATCTCTGCAGCGGGCGGGCGGGTGGGGGGTGGGGGTGGGGAGAAAAAGATGCAGGCTCACAAAAAGCTGTTTGCATGGAGACGGGAAAGTGCATTTTAAATCCGTGTTGCCCCAAACCACATGCGGATGCTTTATTTCGAATTACAACCTGCATTTTAAAAAATCCAACACAAGAGGGAAGCAAAAAGAGACCATGGAGATGTGCCCACTGTATCTTTTGAAAGCATCTTTAGCAGTTAATGTATAAAATTAAAAGCTCATCAGTTCAGTATATTATGGTATGTGATTTTTCCAGATTCCACTTTCAGACTTTTAAAGGTGTGATAACTTTAAAGTGTATTAAAAACTGTCCCAATCCTTGGGTTATTAAATATGTTTTCTTGACAGTTTAACTTACTAATGATTTAACCACGTCACATGAACGCAGTTCCCACTCCCCTACATTTCATTATTCATATTGCCCTTTACTTTGCCCTTCTCCTTCAAAAGCAATACATAAATGCCAGTCACCTAAGCACATCTTCTTAACATGAGGACCTTGTTTGTAAATTAAACTGGGAGAAAAGAAATGCCAGAAATTTGCTCCATTTACTCCACTTATATTTATAAATGCTTTGAGTATTTTTTAAAGGAACATAAAATGTTGAATTAAAAAAAAATAGAGAACATGGCATGAAAGGAGAAAACATAATTTGCAATATCAAATCCCCCCCCCTAAATTGGAATAAAATAAAGCCATGATAGAAGCACATTGGATTTGTTTTGACCTACTTCCAAACTTACCTGGCCCATTTACTACAGGGCAAGCTGTCTCATACCACAATATGCAATCCATCCTAAACTAGGATGGATTGCTTCTGGCACAGAGCAATGATGTCCACAATGGAATGGCCTGGTCAATGAAGGCCGAAGCACCACTTTTGAAACTCATACCAGCTTTGAAGCCAACATGAGGAGCCTGGCCTTCAGATCCAGGCTTTTGGAACTCCCAGGGTGGTCATTTGGTGACATGCCTTGTTGTGGCACCAAAACGGGTCTCCCATTTTATACCAGAACATGGAGGTGTATCATCCACACATTGCTGTGGTCCAGTATACCATTCCCCAGTATACTGATAGACCTCAACATTGAGGTCTACTAGCAAACTAGTCTATGAGACCATTTGGACAACCTAGCCTGAGGCCTTTTTGCACTACTAGTGCATGAAGGCTAGACCATGCAGGGACAAATTCCCCATTCACACCTAGGCAGGTAAGGGAAGCATGGGAAAAGGTTGGTGCGTGGGTGGGACAACCCTCCCATGTCTGCTGTCATTGGGCTGTGTCGGCCCAGTGGCAGACAGGCTGGTCCTGGCCTGGCCCAGGTTCACGCAGGCTGTAGCCAACGTTGCAAGGACCCTGGTCGGTGTTGGAGTTCAAACTGGCAAGCCAGGGGGCATGGCTTCCTGGTGCAGTAGACCATCATGCGTGCCTCCGGTCTGATGTGCTGACAGCATGGGGTCAGTCTACTGCTGTGAGTGCCTGTGCACCAAGTGGCACATTACCCTGGCTGGCCACACAACCACCACATCAGACCATAGGGTCCGACAAGGTAAGTCATTGTGCATGGGCCTGGCACCCCATGGAGGCTGAAGACACTGCCATCCCGATCTCACCTCAACCTCAAAAGGGGCGGGGGGAGACCAAACCAGGAGTGTCTCAGTGTCCCGTTGACTGCTGCAGTCCCAATTGGACTGCAGCAACCAGCAGTGACCGCCTAGATGCCCACTCGCACCCAGGGGTTTGCACCACCACCCCAAAATGCATGTGATCCCTTGCCTTGCCGGGCCTGGGGTCCTCCTCATATGGCCTGGCAGAGTGATCTGCCACTCTGTGCACAGGCATGCACTCCAATAGCTCAGCCCCACACTGACCTGATAGGATGAGTGTCAGGTCAGCATGGGGTTGGTCTACCAGAGCATGCACCTGCACAGAGAGCAACAGATCACTCTGCCAGGTTGTGCGAGGAAGACCCCAGGCCCGGCAAGGTAAGTTGATTGTGCGGACCTGCCAGCTGTTGGGCCAAAATTGGCCCAACGGTGACAGGTGGGGGACAGGGCCTACAGCTGTCTGGGAGTGTGTGAATGCTCTCCCTGTTAGACAGTTCTGGGATGTGGGGGAATGGCTTGGGGTGGGTGTAGAGCATGATTTCATGCTCTACACCTAGAATGCAATTAGGCTGCCCTTGGACAGGCTGGGATGGTTCCAGATAGAACCACCAACCCAGCAGAGTGAATGCTCTGTCCCAGGGCTGTCCTAAGGTGTTCCAGAGGCCTAGTGCAAATAGGCCTCTGGTCTATGTCCATCCTGTGCAAATGGAAGCTGTGGTGCCTCCTTATCTCCCACCAACCTTTAGAATGGAAGCCCCTAGACATTTCCCTATACTGTGTGCATGCAGAAAGAGCATGCAGAAAGAGCCTCAGATGAGCAAGTTGCATTCACACAAAGGACAAGAAGCAGATAAAAAGTGCTTTACAGATGGTAGTGTGTTATCTTTTTCTACCTTTGAATGTTCATTAGCGGAAGGAATAGCAGACTTGCATGTGAACGATCCAGTCTTACCTGCCTGTGAAGCATATCTAAGCCACTCAAGGGGAATAGGCCTGCATCTAGATTCTACATATTTATATTCAGATTTTTAATTTTTTTTATTTGATGTAAAGCAGTCTGAGTGTATACTTACAAGTTAATAGGATTGAATGAAGCTCTATTAATGAACTCAGTCCACCACTGCAAGCAACATAGAGTGTTTTGTTTCTGACATTAGCAAGGTAAGGAAAAGATCTTCTGCACACATAGACTTGAATAGTTGAAGTACATTTAGTGCACTCAAGACATGAGCTCTATCCCCTACCACATCCTGTCTGCAATTTCTCCCTACTACTAGAACAGATTGATCAGAGCATCTGTTGATCACTGGTAGCTCTTCTCTACTGATTCAATGCTCAAGTGCATTCCTGAGTAAAATTGTAAACTGACAAGCCTAAAATGAATGCAGATGTGAACTGCTGCACAATCTTTCAAATAGCCAAATAATAAAAAGGAGGAACTAAATCAATTGTTCAATCTGGATTCTTTTGTGATTCTTTTTCTCTCACCAGTGGCCTTATGCACTTTTTTCTTTAGCAGACTGCAGGTGCAGAAGTCAAAATTATATGCACGAGTACATACCAGTTGCTATCTAACAGACCTCTGAACACCTGAGGTACCAACAGTGATGTACATTACTAGTTCCTTCCACAAGAGGGGGTAAATGAGGCAATGTCCTCTAGTCTTCCCCTGGAACACTTACATCCAAGTTCTGTAAAACTGCAATATGGGTGCACCCAACAACAAAACCACATTAGAAGAAGGTGAAAACTAGGGATGTGCATAGAAGACGCCCGGATTCTGTGATTCATGGACGGATCAAATAGGGCCCTATTCAAAGGGCCCTATCCATCTACGAATTTGATAATCCAGTATCTGTAAAACCTTTAGTAGAAACTTTCTAAGGATACTGGATCCCCCAGAGCATCTCTATGCCAGCCAGCCCCAGCCACCCTCTCCCCAAACCTACCCCCTGCGCCTCCCCATAGCCCCCTTACCTGCTCTGGTGGTGGCGTGGGTCTTTTCCAGGGCCCTGTGGAATGATGAAAGGGTTCCAAGGGCTAAATAAAGGCCTTCCGGAAGGCCTGTATTTAGCCCTCAGAATCCTTTCACGGTTCCACAGGGCCCTAAAAAAGGACCGCACCACCACTGAAGGACGCATACCCACCTCCCTGGGGGCCCCTTACCAGTGCAGGAGATCCAGGTTTGCACTAATGATTTTAATAAGTTTGAGTATTTGCTCAAGAAGATATTGAGTGAAACCATTCATACTGAACGACAATATATACCATGTACAGCTATTTTGCAATCTTCAGATGGACCAATGTCATACTTTGTATTAAAGGAACTCAGTTCTCAAAATCCTGACTTCAAGTAATCCTTTTGTAAACCACTTTGAAATGTTTTAGTAAGAAATGCTTCAAATAAATTAAGACTAAGTTTCATTAATTTTATTAGGATTTTATTTCATTTTGAGTGTTATCATCATAGTCCAATTCGTGAACTGGTTAGCTCAATGAAGTTAACTTAGCACCAGATTGCAGGAATGATCACTAATTCTGGATGAGACTTTCAAAAGCCATGATTACCATCTACTGTTTCATCCCATGCTTGTCTTACAAAATGATCCATGCATCTGATTTTCACAAATAAGGTTTAAAAGGCATGGCAAGGTGAATGGTGCAGTGGCTCCACAGTAGCACTGCACCACACTTAGGCTGTGGTCAGACATAACAAAAAATAGGGTCTGGCCCTCATGTTCACAACCTTTCTCTAATCCACATTTTCTATCACAGAAAGTTCATGAGATGGGAACTGACTAGTGTGTGAACAAACCCACCTCACAGCCTTCTCTAAGCCACCTCACAGATGCTTTTTTGCTGAGTGATTACAGCATTAATAACTCAGTCTTTTTCTTTTGTGCATCTTTGAATTCATGCATTGTTGACTGAGTGTATAATACATTACACTCCACGAAGACAATTTCCACATCGTTTCTCAGATAGAACTCAGCCTAGAAGTGTCTCTCTAGTCACTAACCATCTATTCTGACCTGCCCTATTCTGCACCCTGTGAGCCACAGTGCATCTCAGCTATCACTGCCCATAAATGCACTGCTATGTAATAACAGGAATAATTAGCTTTTACTCCACTGTTTACGTTACCCCTCTCCATCCTATTACCACCATCCCTTGACCCCACACTAAGAATGTAATCATGCCCCGTGTCTCTTATCTCCAGGTGCCATGCTTATTCCTTAGGAAGGGCACTTACAAATTTAAGAAATTGTGTTTTTGTTCACAGTCATGTACAGATAGTGGCAAGCTTATATGTCATTTTTGCCTTGGCAATCCATGGTGGACATGCCAATTGTCTCTGCATAGCATTTTGCAATGATAGTGAGCCTTTTTTTCCCCCAGAAACAGTACACATCAGAATGATATATATTTGAAAACATAAGCTACAGGGCAGCTCCTTATCAATAGGATTACTGCATTCATTCGAGGAACCTGAGAAAATGTCCTTTGAGGACAGCAGAAAAGGAGGAGGAGGAGGAAGAGAAGAGTTGGCTTTTATACTCTGCTTTTTTCACCCTTAATGGGCACTCAAAGTGGCTGACAAAGCTTTCTATTGTTCTCCCCACAGCATTCACCCTGTGAGAGAGGTGAGCCTGTGAAAGCTCAGAAAGAGAGCTGTGACTAGCCCAAGGTTACCCAGCTGGCTTCATGAAGGAGTGTGGACTCGAACTGGGAGAACTCCAGATAGGAATCCAATAATCTAATTGCAAGACCAAACTGGCTTTACAGCACTGAACAGAATAGCAATTCATCTATGAATTGAACTACATCACCACTGGCTCCTGACCCTATCTGATGACCCTCCTTACCTTTGGGGAAGTCGTGGTGGCATCCCTGGGCCTATTACAGTGCTCTCTAGAGGCTAAAAAGACACTTCTGGGTCAGGGTCATGCAATGCTGAGCCAGAAGGCCTGATTTGGCCTCTGGAGAACACCAAAATAGGCCCCAGGGGGCTCCACAACTGCTTCCCGCCCCCTTCCAACATGCTCTTTTACCACAGAGGTGTCCCCAGGCCTATTTCGCCCCCCCCAGGCAAAAAATGCACTTCCAGATCAGTACCACGTGATCCCCAGATGGGGGTCACATGATACTGTTCCAGAAGGCCTACTTCAGCCTCTGTAGGGTGAGGCCCTGGGTATGCCACCACTGTTGCCTTTGGGAAGACCACAGTGGCATCTCTGGGCCTATTTTGGCATCTTCCGGAGGCCAAATAGGCATTTCTGTGATCCCTGGGTGGAGAGTTGGGAATGCAGAACCAAAGGTGCCTAGAACGACTGCATGTACTGGGATTTGGCCAGATCCAGATTTTCCCACATTTTACTCTTACTGCATCAAATGTGGGAAATTGGCTTCGTGCATACCCCTATCCTTTATTCTGGAATATCCAAACACAGTGGAATAAGCCAGGGACATCTGGATGCCACCTCAGTTTAAACTTTGGTATTTTTTAAAATTGTTATTTAACTACTCCTAGATTTCAAAATGAAGAATATTTGCATAATGTTGCTGAAATTGGAAAATCCAGAACTTACACTCACAAACTATAGTTTGCCTTGCCAGATATGAACAACTGGAATTTTAAAAAAGAAAATGCTTGATTTTTTTTTAAAAAAAATTCTCTTACTGCTTTCCTAACATTTTGGGTCTCTTCTGCTGTGAAAATCTGCCATCAAATGACAGCCCAGAAGAAATATGGGTGATTGCATCGTTCCCATAGAAAAAAAAGGTAGTAGGCCGGCATCTAGGGACCTTGCTGAGATACTTAGGAGAATATTTTCCATTGAAGTCAACTGACCATCCATCTCCCTTTTTAACTAGTGTCAAGGCTGGTTTACTTGATGATGATTTGATGCCCAGCAATTGCTCCCCTTTGCCCACTGAAAATGAGTGATGACAAGGGAACAGCCGTCAAATAGAACAAGCTGAGCTATTGCAGCAGGGAGCTGAGCTGAGTTGAATCTTGCAAAAAGGAAATGCTATTGTAAAGGAGATGAAGCTCCAAAAATAAAAAATAATAAAATAAAAACTTTTAAAAAATGTTTTATAGTCTGCTTTGCTAGAAATGGTCATTTTCATCCCTAGATTTGTAGGGTAAGTTTATCTTGGTAAATCCTTCCTATAAAATGAAATAAAAACCACAGACGTGCTACATGAAACAAGCAGTTCAAGTATTACAGTGGAGTCTCCATCTTTGTTAAAGCTGGAAGGATACATCTGTGCACAGCAGTATGGTAAAAAGGAAAGGAAAGAAAATTAGAAGAAGCCATGCAGGCACCATAAGAAATGAAAACAGTAAAGATCACCTGGTATTGGTGGATAACAATAGCTGCGTGTTTTAATTCATGGTATTAAGTCTCTAGTCCACACAAAAAGAGTTCCATTTATATGAAAATCCTTGAGAAATCCTCCATATTGTACAGTAGAAAATATTTAAAAACTGTATGTAAATCATTTCCAAACATTTTGATATTGTTTCATCTCTTCTCTTAGCTGTTAAGTTTTTAAAAACAATTGCATAAATATTTATGTGGGATACACAATACACAATTATAACTGAATAGAAATTTAATAATGAGGCCTTTCCGCACTTGGCTTTATTCTGGAATATTTCCTGGAATAGAGGTCTGCTGTCTGCATGCTAATACATTATATGGCAATCCCCAGGTAAGACCTCCCATAGTCTGTATTAGGATGTGGACAACAGATTCCTATTCCAAGATATATTCAGAATAAGGCCAAGTGCAGAAAGGACTATGTTTTCTTAGGAAAATGAAAATTAAGAAGATGCAGAATTACAGACTCAATTTGTGCACGTCTCATTGACATATTATGCTGTAACTTCAACAGGAGTAAAAAAAAAAAAATAGTACTCCCCCTATGATATTCATTCATTCATTCATTCCACATTTAAAATCAAACATTATTAAAACATTATTAGTGGGAGAAAATACACCAGCAAAGTGACGAGCTGTTTTCTTTCAGTGTTACATAACTCAGAAAATTCATCTTTGGGATAGAAAATGTGGAAAGAAAATTACTAGCCACTTTGCTGATGCATTCTCTCACTCTGAAGGTGGACTGAAGCTGGATTAAACCTTAGGTGTGACCACAGTCCAGGAGAAGAAAAGTAAGTTAAAGCAACTGCATTCTTCCACCTAGTTATTTTGGAGGGTATAATGTAGGCAGAAATATCCCCTGTGTATTTTAATGTACATAGATACATACTGTTGTTATATATGTATCCTTATAAATATATGCTATCCAAAATATTTCAAGATGCAGTTAACATTTAAAGAGGCATGGATATCACCAAAAACACATTACAGTGGAAGAGAGAGATGAGACTGAGGGGAATAAATGCTTTTTGCAGAAAGCATTCTCGATCCTGCAGGTTTGGAAGTTAACAGCCACAGTATGACTCCTTGAATGAAGCCAAGACCCAGACCTTCCTTTGGCATGAGCTTTCTCAGAAATTAATTATGTGGGGTTTGGGACAAAGATTTGCCAAAGGTAGCTGCCATCTACCTATAGTGCTATTTGTTTTGTATCAATATATTTGTATTAATAATAAGCCAGCAAAGTTAGTATTTTTACAGCAGATGTTATTATTAATCTTTACAAAATGTAGATAAATATTTCAGAAGCCCTTTCAAGATTGGTTTTGATAGTCTTCTATGACAATAAGAATTGCAAAGTAAAGATGGGCACAAATATTCATCACATTTATCTAAATTCACATGTTCAAATTTGAATTGAATGTTGATACATTCAAAGATTGACATCTGAATATGAATCAAAGGTTTCTATACATTTGTACGAAGCTTCATTACATTTGTGAACCTGAGGAGGTAGGAAATCCACTGCCCAATCACATCTGCAGCAAAGGGGATTCAGAGTGGGTTAAAAGTGGTTTGAGAGCACATTTGATGCATTAAGAGTGGATACATAGGGGATATGTAGCAGATACATAGGCGATTTGTAGCACAGATTTGAATCAGATTTGTATCAAGCATTCATATCAAATTTGAAGGGGATCTATTTGCATTTGATTTGATACGAATCAAACACACACAAAAATTCATGAACATTCCTATTGCAAAGTAATATGAATAATTAATTGCTTCTACTTCACAGCATAACTCCCTTTAAATCATGCCTACTTCAAACTGGTTTAAAAGTGCTACCTTCATTGCTCTGTAGTGCAAACCACAGTATTCTCTTTTATGTACCGGTCTCACCATTTGAGTATTCTGTACTGGTCCTCACCATGTGAGTGATGAAACGTTAAGACAGCTCTAAGGACGGATTTTGGCACCACTTGCTCTCAGCTAAAATTTCACACCCTTAAGCCTAAGAGTGTCGGAACATCAGCCAATAATAATTGTGTGCCAATGAAGTCGATGCAAGACACCATAAAGGATTAGCAAACCCTTTGGTGGAAGATATGGTTTGATTTTCTGGAAGAACTTATTAAATGAACTGGCTTCTGCAAACATAGCCATGATTCATCACGGAATTAATTTCAATTCTCGTCTGTAATGTTAATGAGATATGAAAAGCCTTCTTATTCTTTCCAACGGTATCAGTAGTAGAAACATTAATGACATTGAATCCACTCCAGTGAATGGAAGAGAATGAGTTCACCTACGCTATGATTTATAATTGGCACACTCATGCGACTTGAATCCTTTGCACAGGGAAAGAGGGAGGGAGAGACTGAGAGCACTGTTGGAGCTTTTAAATGTGTGCCATTCAGGCTTGCATTGTCATAAAAAAGGTCTCAAGCAATCAGCTTGCATCTAATTAAGGTTCTGCCATTTAGGCTGCTTCACTCAAGCCACTTATTGTGGAGTAGTTCGAGGCTAATACCCTTGACTTCAATAAGATTTAAGGACACTCTGGAGGAAGCTGTTTGAAAACCATGGCCTGGATCACCTCAAGTGCATTATTTTAAAAAGACTTGAAGGAACAGAGCTGCACACTTAAATAAAGACTAAATGTTGAAAGCTTAAACCACCCAGATGGATCAAACAGTGACAAAATGGCAACCCTGATTGTTCCATTCCAACCAGAAATTGAGGGATCCTGGTTAGATGTCTTCCTGTAGTAGTCTGCCATGTGATGAGATTCTAGTATTCAAATGAGTAGGAAAACATGATAAAGAATTCTGGATTTAAAGAGGCACCAGTTCAGAATGAACTTCTGGTAGTTCTTGGTTAACATATATTGAAAAAGTTATTTAACCAAATACCCTTCCTCCCTCCCCCACTGGGAGTGGGTCAGCCAGTCTTTCAAAGTCCATTTGTTTCCATGTTGGAGATTGAATTTGCTATCCCTTGTACAGCTAGGCCCCCACTTTTTATTTCAAGTAACTTATAACTTTCCTCCAGACTTGGGTTGATGGTTGTTTTATCAATTATCCCATTTATTTGATCTTCTTCTCAGGAGGTCAAATA
The DNA here is from genome assembly GCA_023333525.1 of Aspidoscelis tigris stejnegeri. Classification (NCBI taxonomy): domain Eukaryota; kingdom Metazoa; phylum Chordata; class Lepidosauria; order Squamata; family Teiidae; genus Aspidoscelis; species Aspidoscelis tigris. Next base: position 69,684,424 of record JALMGA010000004.1, read on the forward strand.
ACATTTGTTACCCATGAATTTACACAATTTTTGTTTTTTCTTTCTTTAGAAGTTTTGCATTTTTAACTATTACTGCTATTAACAATTATTTTACTAGATATTGTTTATCAATCACTTGAACACCAAATGTATATATTAAGCAAATTTCTTTTGTACAGACAATTCTAGTATCAAGAACTTAGAAGAAGCTGCTTTTTTTCCCCTTAAAGGCTGGTTAGATTAATCTGCTTCTATTTCATTAGATAGAAGTGAATGAGAGAAAACTTTATTCTGTTGTGTGAATGGAACCTTGGCTCCCTCAATTCAGTCCTTTCAACTACAGTGGCTTGCATGAGGAAAGAACACATGCACATTGACTAGGTCTTTCTCAAAAGACATGGAAAGGGAAAGAGTAGAAGAAATGAGAGCAATAGAGACAAAGAGAGAGAGACAGAATTCTAGTCTATTTCATTATTTCCCCTCACCAGGCAGACATTCTTGAGAAAGGTTCATCAAACTGATGAAGAGGGACACAATCTGCCCTCAGGATGCTACCATTCCCCCATAGCAGATCAAGCTCAATCCAAAGTTATTCCTATCTGCTGGTGCAGCTCCATCTTCCTCAGCCACAAAGCCTGTTGGTTTTCCTTCCAGGCAACATGATTCCAGCCTTTTTTTATCTTACCTTCACAGCACAGCCAGGGGTGAGAGGGATGGCTCTGGAAGGAAGCTTATGAGTCCCTTTCAAGAGAGGGCTCTTCATGGGTGTTACCTGTATGATTGGAGCAGGAGCAGAGTATAACAGGAAGGATGCATTAGAACATGACTTTATTGTAGAGGTCAAACTTCACAGAAGTGGCCAGAAGGAAGCTGATTTCCTATAGAATCAATCAAAATGCTATAAAAATATAAGTGAAATATAGATTTACAGACTACTATGAAATGAGATAAAGGAATACAACAGAATCTTACTTCATTTTAAGGGATGTAGATAAATGCTTCATCTCCATTGTGCAGTAAAGGCACTTTAAGGCTGTATTCTTTCATATCAAACAAAAAAAAGAAAAAGAAAAAGAAAAAAAGCCCTCAACCCATCTCTAATTCACCCTTTCTAGCCTTGAATAATTTTAATTGAGAGGGAGGAGGGACAGACTAGGATGTGAATGACCCCATGTGTAGACCACCTCTACAATGCCTCAGGGGTAGATTTGAAGGGAAAAAACAAACCTTTGTGTGAATGCAGCCTAAATGAAACCAGTTTCCATTACTCCTGATGAAGACTATGGCTGCATACAGACTTGTGTCATACTGTGCTGTCTCGCCAAAGCTGCTTCCAATAGGCCAGACACAATAATCGGAAGTTGTGCAGGGACAGTTCAGTTGCTTCTGATAGCCCTGACAGGGCAACTGGAAGTTGCACTGTCCTGCTGAAGCAGCTTTGCCATCAGTCAGATGGGATGCTGATTGATCAGGATCTTTTTACTTCACACCCTTCAGTCAGATGCTGCCCCACTGCTGTGGGCAGAAGAAAGCTGCACTCCTCTGATGCAAGTCTGAACATAGTCTGGAGCAGTCCTAAGAGCTTGCTAAAGATTCTCTATCTGTATAATGAAGGTGTAGCTTAAAAGGAACAAATAGATCAGGATGTCATAAGGAAAAGATAAAAGAGATCTATCATCTATCTATCATCACTTCCTATTAAACTAGAATATTGAAATGCACAAAAAATAAGAACAGTTAAAATATATAAAAACATAATGAAACAAACTAAAAGATGAGGGAATCAAGCAAACATGCAAACTTTATCATGACAGCCCTTACTTAATCTGCATTATTTGGTTAATCTGGAATAAAGAATGGATAATCAAAATAAAATGTGTCTGAATGTTTTTGCTATGGATTGTCCCAATAGTGTAGATTAAGTAAGTGCTATTTAGATGAAGCTTCACTATGAGAAGGCTTGAGTAAAAAGAGAAATTTTCAATTGGTGCCTAAACACCAGAAGTGTAGGAACTCTATGCATATCAGAGGGTAGGCTATTCCAAACGGTGTGTACCTCCACAGAAGTCACAGAATTAAAGTTCTGCCATCATAGAATGTCCCTTGTCCATTACTACTGGATGCTACCTGCTCTGTTCATCCTTTAGAGAAAAGCAGCTGATTTTGATTTGATTTTATTTACTAAGGGGAAACATACTTGTGAAACTGGGAGGATGTTGGTTGGATTCAAATTGAATTGGAGAGGAAGAACAACATTTGTTCCTCCATATCAAACCTCAAAATGTTCTCGGTGGACCATAGTAGGTGTGCACAGGGAAGGGAGAACTTTGAAATCCTGTTGTAGTACATAGAGATTTTTTAGTCTCTTCTGAGTACTCTTTTTCTTGAAAGCAATATCATAGGGTAAAGCAAAACTTTTCATTTTATAACCCAAATAATTTTTACCTGAAGAATATAATAGGAATGAGCAACAGACATAAAACTTTAGCCTGTGTAAATTAAATGGTTCTGCTGCATTAACTTCATAAAACCATAATCCTCTCCTCCATAAACTATTACATGCACCGCAACATATCTGATTTATGGGGTGTAGAATCGATGGGAAAAAATTAATGCTTGAAAAACATATTAGAGACATTATTGAACAGATTTTAATTGAGATTTGATTTCAATGCCCCTTATCCACATGATTAATGGGTTCTAGCCTTCGACTCCAGGAGGGAGAAAAGGGAGTCTTTAATATGACAATTAAGTATCTGTCTTTAGGTTTTATGTAGCTCTCTCCTCAGATCACTTCATCAGTACAGTGTGGCTTTTGTGCAGATTAAATTGAGACTCAATTTTCTCTATTTTCCAGCACTTACTTATGTTTTATGACAAGCACTAAATCAATTTTATACTATTATTGATTTTTTCTTAAATGGACACAAACCATTTCGCCTTTTGCCCTTCTTTCCGACTCTCCTTCCCCTGGCTTTTTTCACTGTATGCTTGATATACAACTGGCTAAAGAAATTTCAAATGTTTCCTAACTTTCCTACAGGTCATGCCAATTTGCTCACTTTTTACAGAACTAGAATTGACAGATTTAACTTGGAAGTTCAGCAGATATAATGTTTGATTGAAGTGGGATAGGCTTTGCACACATTTTGAAAACAACAATTTTCTTCCTCTAAGTATACTTGTGTGAGCACAGATATAGCCTGGACAGTCGCTTTATTCCACCACAGTTTTTATGAACATAATAAAACTCTTAATAACCACTGAAATTTCTGGAAATTGCATACAATCTGTACTGGGATAAATAACGCATTTTCAGTAAAATGACTTAAATGGACTATAAAATATCAGACTTATCACAAAAACAACCTAGTGGCCTGCAATGCAATTAAGAAACTCCTGTCTCTTAAGAACTATGTTCTATATCACCTATGGCCCAAATTAACAGTGACCATCTCAGCAATAAAAGTAACAGTTTATAATCACGTCTCTTACCTTCCCCCTCCCCAACAGCTGACATATGTCAGGACATATAATTGGGAGGAAGGAGAAATGAAGTTTGATAGCACAATGACAGGGTTTGGATTCTGAGGTTGTTAAAAGTAATGTGAGTTTGAAAGGATATTAGAAGAGATTTCTTTCTCAGGCTTCTATGTTTAAAGCAACAATTCCATGCCTATAGAGGAATCATTTTTAGAACGTGCAAAAAAATATTTTAAGAATTATATCCTGCCCTTCATTGAAAGGCCTCAGCAATGCATGTCACAGTAGTAAAAAATAAAATATATAAAACATTAAAACATATTTAAAATATAACTCTCCCTTTCTTCCATACATCCAACATCCCTAGATATCATTAAGCAAGATAAAAGATAAGGATGCTACAAGTTGAACTTGACTCCTGGAAAATCTGTATTACCTTGGCAATAATACAGTAGTGAATTGCCACACCTTATTTCAGAATAATTTTTCAAGTTTCCTATCTCGTACACTGTACTTGACATTCCCATGTGGTCTCCCATCCAAGTTCTAGGCCTGGTTACTTTCCAAGTTTGGAAACGGCATTTGAGAAGTAGATGGTATTATATATGCAGATTTGCTTAACAATCTCGATGTAAGGAACTTTCCTTACAGTAAATTTACATTGACCAAGTTATCAATAATGCCAGTTTCCCTGGAACTATGGTTGATTGCTAAAATCCAATAAGGCCAATTTTAATGTGCATTCAATCTCTGATCAAGATGATATTCTAGTAGGCAATACTACTAGATCTATTTGTTTGAAGGCTCAAATTAAGTAATTAAAATGGTGTGGCTTGAGAGGATACTATTTCACTGATGATTTAAATGCTATACTGACTACTGCTACTGAGCTATCAGGGATAACATGTCAGCACTGGGCTAAAAAGTCTTAAATGAATTGGGGCCCATACAATTAGTGAATGACATCCCACCATTTATCATGTAAACTTTAACATGTGGAATAGTGATTCTGCAACAGTTCACCAACTGAGTAGAACTCATAGGGGGAATCCCCACAGCAAGCTTATTTTGCTTTCCCTAAACCGAAATAATAGAACCGGATGCAAACGTGAATTTGCCTGTTCCCATTACATTTAACTTAATCGCATTCGATCCAGATTCTGGGGATCGTACATGGCGTACGTGACTCAAGGGAGGATTCAAGTGGCTACTTTTTAAAAGCCGCTTTGCAGGGCTGCCCTGCCCTCTTCCTCCTGACACGGATGTGCCACCCATAAGAGACCCCTTCACGGAGCTTAGCTGGGTGGCTAGGCTCCCAGAACCGGATGCAAACGTGAGTTTGCCTGTTCCCATTACTTTCAGCTTAATCACGTTCAATCTGGATTTTGAGGATGTATGTGACTCAAGGGGGGACTCCAGTGGCTACCTTTTAAAAGCCGCTTTTCTGGGCTGCCCTGTCCTCTTCCTCCTGGCGTGAACGTACCACCCATAACAGACCCCTTCACGGAGCCTAGCTGGGTGGCTGCCTTGCCTGGATGGAGGAAAAATGGCACCAGCAGCCAGCGATTCTTTGCCCTCCTCTTCCCATTTCCCAGGGCACACAGCAGCAGCAGCAGCAGCAACTCAAACCCCCTTCACAGCCACAGCCTTTAAAACAGAAACTCCAGGGCTTTCCTTTCCCTTTTTTAAAGGTCTGAACTTTCAAAGAGCTAGAATTGTGCAAAACTGCAACGTTGTTATTAAGGTGTGAAGAGGCTAGATCGCTACAGTGTAGCTTTAAGGACTGGATTTTTATAGTGGCTGTTTTGAGGGTGGATTTTTTCAATGAAAGCACTATCTTTGGAAGCAAGCTATTGGGGGAGGGAAACCCTAAACATGGATTCTCATCCCTTAACACGGTATGGTCCCCACAGTAAAAAATGTAAAACGTTTCAAGCACATGATCCAGAGCGAGACCTGTTGAAATCAGGATTGAGATTCACCACGCTTTGGGGTGGTTTAACACGGTGAAAGTGTGTTAAGCCAAACTGCCGTGCAGACTCCGAGGATTGAAAACATTTTGAATACGAGATAAGGTTGCCGTGAAGACACGGCAATAAGGTGATTACTGGAGTTTCCTCAGTGGTAACTCTTGTTGAATGCTTGCTACAAGGAATGAGCTCATCCCCCAGACATGTCTTCTAGTCATACTCTCTTCTTTGTCGTTGTTGGATTTGACTCTGCCTCTGTATTACAGCCAATCACATACTCTCTTCTGATCAGGTTTTTAAGGTTATTTTTGGAACTGCTACTTTAGTATATATAGCATAGGTCAGAGCTGAACAGTCACCCATAATCACGTGGCTATGTCCCACCAGACCAACACAAATACAGAATTTCTAATTATGGAAATATTCATCCCCTAGGGTATCTCAGAAGCTTTGAGTTGGTCTCTTTCTCATTACTTTGTACCATAGACATGAATTGCTCCTTCCATTGCCTGCTTCGCTCACCTATTCCTTCTATGAGACTAGCTAAGGACAGCTCTGCACTCTTCTGTTTACTCAGGCTGTCCATGCAGGCTTATCCATATTGTGCTCCCAACTTTTATTTAGTTAGATAGCTAAAGGAATTAAAAATGCACAAGAACATTGTTGGAGCTCAGTCAACAGAGGCCCAGAAAGACTTTAGGAATGAAGGCCTGCGTGACCAAAAGAGATGGCTGGAGTTCTCACAATGCCAGGCTGAGAGCCATTTGGACTTGAGTAAAGAAAAGGAAGTATCATGTCTTAGTTCAAGCCAGCTTACTAGTACCAAGCCACATTCTCATTATCAAAGGAGAAACAGGTGGCATCTAAAGCTCCAAGGCAACAGGTGGCTGCAGCATTGCCAAATTTGGGAACTATGGAGTGTTGAGTTCTTGTCTGTGCTGGATTATTCAGATATAGTGAAAGAGTTCAGATGTCCAGAGGAGAGGTTGTATAGTCTTCTGTCTAAAGTTAGCTTCCAGGACATCTAAAACAAGCCGCATTTTTATATTGTGGCTTTGAAATAATAGCTTGTTGGTTCATTGGAAAAACCAAAGCAGACATACAAGATTGAATGCAATGTTAGGATGGACTTACACTCAAAGTATAGTATAGGCTTCCTTCTTGGACACCTGGAGCCTTTCTGCACTTGCCCCATTAGCCGCCTTGCAGTGCACTCTCAGACAGAGTATCTGCACTTGAAAGACCTGTTTCTGAAACAGAAACAGCTCCTTCTGTGTAGGAACGTGCTGCAAGGCAACTACATGTGAAGCACACATAAGTGCTCCACAAGTACACTTACCTTCCCCAGCACCAGAGCCACTAAGGCTCTGGATGCTGTATTTGCCTCTGTTCCAGGTGCTAGAGGGTCACCTGGCAAGCCACATGGTGCACCAGGGTTGCCCCACTGACAGTAACAGTGCACACACACTGGTACTGGCATCAGGACTCCAAGATGGTGATGCCTGGACACCCATTCATACTCAAGGTAGGTGTTTGTTTGTTTATATTTACATTTATATCCCTCCCTATACCCTAAGGTCTCAGGGCAGGTAACAGCATTTAAAAACAGACATATTTAAAATAGAACCATAGATATAAAACAGTATTAAACAATAATGTCTGTGGTGGGGGAAAACTGTGCCACATTTAGCCAAAGGCCAGAGCAAAGAGGTGTGTCTTCACCACCTTCCTGAATGTATACAGTGAAGGGGTTTAACACACCTAGACGGGGAGATTATTCTACAGCCTGGGGGCCATTACTGAGAAGGCCCTCTCTCAATGCCCACCAGTCTTACTATTGAGGGTGGTGGGGCAATGGGGAGGGCCTCCCCTCCAGATCTTAGGGCATGGGCAGGTTGGTATGGGAGAAGGCATTCCTCCAGATATTTGGGGCAGCCAGTGAAGCACTTTTGTGTGATATGCATCTGCCCAGCTATCCCAGTCAGCAATTTCGCAGCTGCATTCTGCACTAGCTGCAGTTTCTGAACTGTCTTCAAGGGCAGCCGCATGTAGAGTACCTCGCAATAGTCCAATCAAGAAGTTACTACAAGGGTGACAATGGTCAAGTCATTTCTGTCCAAAAGAGGCTGAAGCTGAAGCACCAGTCATAGTTGGGAGTAGGCACTCCTGGCCATGCCATCCACCTGAGCTTCAAGCATCAGTGCTGAGTCCAGGAGTACCTTCAAGTTATGCTCCTGTTCCTTCCAGGGCACTGCAACCCCATTAAGGACAGGGTATCTCCCAACTACATGGACCTGAGACCCTGTGACACAAAGCACCTCTTTCTTGTCTGAATTCAGCTTCAATTTATTAGCCCCCATTCAGACCACTACTGCCTCCAGATACCTGTCAAGCACTTTAACCACTTCTCCTGATTCAGATGGCACAGAGAGATAGAGCTGGGTATCATCTGCATATTGATGACACCTCACTCCAAATCTCCTGATGACCTCTCCCAGTGGCTTCATATGGATATTAAATAATATGGGAGATAAGATGGACCCCTGGGGAACCCCACAAGAGTTCCCAGGGCATCAAATCAGTAACTCCAATAACCACTATCTGAGATCAGTTCTAGAGATAGGAGGAGAACCAATGCCAAGCACTGCCTCCTGCTCCTAAACTCCATAGCCTCTCCAAAAGGATACTGTGGTTAATGATATCGAAAGCTGCTGAGAGGTGCAGGAGAGCCAACAAGGTGGCATTCCCTCTGTCTCTCCTGGAGGAGGTCATCAACCAGGGGAACCAAGGCAGTTCCCATGCCATAACCAGTCCTGAAGCCAGATTGAAATGGGTCTAGATAATCAGCTTCTTCCAAGCATGCCTGCAGTAGAAAGGCAACAGCTCTCTCTAGTACCTTGCCTTAAAAAGGTTTGTTAGGTACCGGGTGATAGTTGTTCAGACCTTCTGGATCCACATTTTGCAAAGCTGATCAAGCTACTTCCCTGGTGTTTTGTTATTCTTGCTGCAGTTACTGCTATGCTGCAATAACTGCAAAATTGTGGCTTTAGCCAATACATGAACCTATCAACATCATGTTATCTGTGTGGGTATGTGGACACATGGCTCAGTCACAAAGAAGCAAACCCCTATCTTTTGCTGTTTCTCATTTCAAACTGTCACCCAGTGGACATGGCCTTTTTTATCCCTTGTTAAATATATCCCTACCATGACACTCCTGATCTCACACTTGTTCCCTGGGTGGTGCTAAAAGCCAGTCACATTGAGTCTACCATCTAAAACCTCGAAGGTGTAGCAACCAGACAATCTTAAAGGATCTCCTGGTTCTATTATATTGTTTAAACTATTTGCATTTGTCATATGCTAAATAAATAAATATTTCCGTACCTTTTCCCCATTAATGATATGCATCTCCATGATTTATTTATATACATATGATAGAGACAGATTGAGGCTTAAGTTTTTTTCACAAGAAACACTGCCTCATTCTAGGACAGGTGCCATCCACAAACTTGTAGGGGAAGCCCCATCACCTCTTAGTATGGTTCCTCCACACTGGATGGAGCATATACCATTTTGGGTGCCTTAGCCCAATTTACCAGTAGATCTGAACATGAAGCCACTGGGAAAGGCACAACATCCCCTCTCTCCCCTCTCCTGCAATACAGGTGAGGGGAGATTAAGCAGTGCAACAGAAAATGCTGCCAAAATGCTGCCTCCAAAAACAGGAACAAAGTCTCCAGCAACAGCCCTGAAGCTGGTGCTACCTTCTGAGTTGGCAGTGGGGGCTGGCACAGTATAAGCTGTCATCCTGCACCAGCAGCAACCCAGATCAGGGAAGTCTGCCTTGGATGTGAATAATGCAGGTAAGTGCAAAATGGGGATAAAATTTATAAGACAGTTTGAAATGCAACTTTCAGATTTCATGGGCTCACCTATTTTGAGTAAAACAGGATCTACGTGACCACTTGACAATACACCAAAAAGAAGCCTGTGAGACTACAGTGACCTCATGTTTCTGTGTGCTGAGAGAGTAATCACTGCAGGTGACTACACCCATCTGATATGTGGCCCACTCCTAGAACAACAAGTGCTGCTACATAAAGTTCCAAAAATTGCTTATTTCTAGGTCAATTTCTAGTGCTTTGTGCAACTATCCTGGTTAGAAACATCAGGGGAACTTTAATCCCCCAGCCTCAAAGTTTGCACAGACCAGGATGTGTGGTCTGAAAGGACAGGCTGCCATATAACTCCTAGGCTAAAGCAATATTCTGATCCAAAAGAGGTCCCCCCGCACACACACTTTCTGGCAAACCCCCCCCCTCGCATTCACAAATAAGGCAATCCTTTGGAAATAAATGTTTTCACAAAATGCTGTACATGATCACATTCTTAGTCTGACAGACATATAAAATATTCATAAATTACCCTGGTAAGTCAGGTGACAATATGATGCAAAAATAGAAAAAACACACAGGCATTTTAAGCACTGGAAAAACAATGAAAGGATGATCACCACTGCTTGCTTTCAATGTATCTTCAGCTTGTCACAGATTCTTACCATACAGAAACCTGAAAGCAAAGGTTAGCTAGACCTAAACTCAGAAATATTCAGGTAGCTAGCTGTACAGGAGCAATTCAATTTCAAAGTGTAAAATGCCTATATAGGAGAAAGAGCCTTTTAAACAAATACCTTTTAAAGTAATAAATCAACTATAAATTTCCCATACACATAAAGGTCAAATTACCAGAATGGTTTGACCTGTTGAAAGACTGAAACCTGTTAAAAAATAAATGTGCTTTATATGAAATAGAACTATAGAGAGAAGGAAATCTCTTTAGTTTATATCTATGAAAGGAATAATCCTTCTGTTCATCCAGGTAGCTGGCATTGCAAATTTCAAGTTGAATTCAGTCAATCATTTGAGCACCAAGAGATGATGGGCTTTGTTTCAAGGTTAGTGGATTTTCAAAGAGGCCCTTGAAAGGAGGATAATACAATCAAAGCCAAACTACTCACAACACTTTTCCTTGGCATAATTTTAGTAGACACAGCCTTACCGCAAACAAGGGATCTTTGTGTCTGATCTATGTGAAGAAGATTGTGGGTTCTCTCAAATGAATTACAAGCTTAATCTAAAAATCTCACCAACTGGGATCAACAAATAAGCTTAGCACCTCTCCCACACTGACCCTCTTTTTTCCTCTTTTTATTTTTAAATCAGGTTCACTTCACACTGTTCCAACAGATTAGCCATAAGGAAACTGTCTGCTCCTCCTGGATGTAATGGGGCCGGGGAGGGGAATCTGGGATGCCAGACATCTATTTTAAGGAATCCAAATATGTAATTTTCAATCCACCGGCAACTGCCCACTTATAATTGTTGTGTCTTAATAAGGCAGAATATCCTAAGCAGTTGGTCTTAGGGATACGCTATAAAAGACCTTATTCTGATGAATATTTGCCGATTAATTGAACTTTTCCTTGACACAGGGCCTTTCATGTGAAAGACAAGAGCAGAGGTGTTTCTCAGGAAATAACAGATAATAACATGCTTTTGCCAGTTTCAGTCAAAACGGCATTCCAAAATCTGCAAATTTACTTTAAAAATAAATTATGTTTGAAATGAGGCTATTCACTATTAATCATACATTTATATTGTCTGGGCCTATTTCATATATTCCTTTGCTTTAAGAATGAGCCCTGTACTTCTGCTAAATAATTGTGTGAGAGTTTGCACATTTTTGTGCTTTTTTGTGGTCTTTTTAAAAGTTTAATGTAAGTCTGGAGGCAAGGGGATTTGACTTATTTTATTTAATCAGAAATGAAAATTCTAATGCGTACAGAGCAACTTTGCAAAAATCCTTTGAAGGATACTAATTTTGTATATAAACAAGTAAGTATATGTGTAGGGGAATATAATTAAGAAAATCTTCAAGCACTGATGAGGCGCCTCCTGATTAAACTTTGCCTTGGGCTCCTGGAAATGTCTGGATGGCCCTGGTAGGCTGTAATGGTTGCATAGCAACCCTAAAAACAACGGTTTGAAGACTGATGGGGCTTCACAAAATGTTCTTGGTAGAGCTCAAGCAGGCCAGCGCTTATAGGAGACAGAAGGAGTTGTCAGAAGGAGTTGTTGATCTTTTTCTTTTTCTAATGATTAGTTACTCCTTTGGTTAAACTGGTTTTTTTAAATTTTGTTTTTGTTTTTGTTTTGTTTTGTTTTTTGGCTGGGAAATCTCCAAAGATGAAAAGGAGACCAAACACATGCAAACAAAAGAGGCATTTAATGAGGTCAAGGAAGTGCCATACTGAAAAAGAGTTTTCTATGCCTTAGAGCAAGCCAAAGCAACGGTATTCCTCCCTCACAGTCTGTCCACCCTATCAAATGGCTACTGTGAAACACCTTAACTCAGCTTGGGGCGGGGGAGAGAAAGGAGGAGGGAAGGGGACCACCTTCAAAATGCAGCTGGAATTGGAAGCTGTCTGCCTCAGCCGTTAGAAATATGTGGAGAAATTACCTATCATTCCCTGTAGAGACATCCAGAAACCATCCCAGCCCAGCTTTTCAGTTCGGTGATAATATGCTCCTATCAGTTTTAATAGCCCCATGCTGGATTCAGGAGGTATTATGGATTGTACAGCAAGCATATTGTCATTAAATTAAATTTTCAGAACATTCCCCAGCTCATCACAAATACCACAGAGAGTAATCATAATCGGTTCTCAACACATGTGTAATTGCCTTCAGCTGGCGTTTTTTACAGTTGACATTGTTCAGCAGTGATAAGGTGATTGGTGATTTGAATACACAGCTTGTTTCATAGCTGCCGTAATTGAAATATGGTATGTGTGAATGGAAGATTACATTAAGACCTAGGATAATCACCTGACATGAGAGTAATTGAGTCTACAATCTGCCACTGAGTCTCTCAGGGAGGGCTGAAATGAAAAGAAGCCATTAGTAGATTATACCACTGCTGGCACGGCTTTGTGTTGCAGTGCCAGCCTGGCATTCCAGAACTGCGGGCTATATGTGGATTCTGTCTAGGGCACCATAAATGCAAGGATCAAGGAAAAAAAAAACCCACACAGAGAAACAGAGAAAGGGAAAAGAAGAAGAAGAGTAAGATTGGAACAAAACAGTCTGAAAGGAAAAGTTACATTTTTTCCCCTTTTCTCTGGCAATTTTCTGAGATAGATGTGCCACGTGTTACATTTGAAATAATAAGTGAAAGGTTGCTGGAAGAATTTTTATTCTTCTTTACCTGTTGTTGTTTGTGCTGGAGGGAAATGTGTGGGATTCTGGTAGGATAGTTGCCTTCAACTTACATCTTTAGGATTGTCCTTTGACAAAGCAAAAATCTATGGAAATCAAAGAGAGAACAGATTCACATCGCTTTCCACACTAAAGGTAGACAAGCCCCTCAAATGTCGGCTAATATTCATTTTCAATGCCATGCAAAAGTAGAACAGCTACTACAGCAGCCAAACTGATTCTGATCTCAGCAGTGGCTCGAACAGGAAGGAGATAGGTGGTGAGACAGTAGGGAAGCTCCTGTCAGAGGATCACTTTTGCCCTCTCTAAACTGCATCAAAACACGCTTCCTGATCACACACTTCAAACTGAAAGGGGATTAAAACCTTAATCCATCTTCAGTGTTGTGTTGGTCGGAACAGAGGAAAACCTGCATGGAGGGAGGAATGTCTGAGGAAAATAACGGCTTGGTATTTAAAGGTATAACTAATCAGGCTTGAAGATGGACTGAAGAAGGATTAAACTAAAGGTGTAACCATGGCCCAGAGAGATTAAGGATGAGGCACAGTTGGAGTTTTTACTATCTCACAGTGCATTGTTTATTCCACTGCACTAGCCACTGTTACAGGGAAAAAAATTAGAAACATGCACACAGACTTAAAAAAATGTGTCTTAAAAGTGGCTTAGAGGCAATAGAATGTTGATGTTAATGTTCCAGTCTCACATCTATTTCACTTTTTTTTTTACTTTTAATCTGAATTAAGGTATTAGTGTACATATGTTACCTCCTATCAGCTGTCTCTGAGCCACTTTTACTGTGTGTAGATGCAGCTTAAGTGAAGTGGGTTTATACTGGACAAATGAGACATGAAGCTGAACTCAGCATGATCACAAGTGTGCCCTAAAATAATTTGTACAAAGAATGTGTCAGTATTTAAAATAATTAAGCAAAGGGTTGGGTTTGGAAGGAAATATGCATGAACCATTTTGGTAAAGATCTTTTTTTTTCAACAAGATTTAGTAAGTATTTATTAAAGAAGCAACTATTTATGAAGGAAACCTAGTTCCTGCCAGATATTCTCTAGTAATTACTCTAAATAGTGTTTTTTGTGAGGGAAACTGGGCAAAGGGGGGGGGATTATACGGCTCTGAACAAAGCAGATAGTTTCAGACTGGGATTTTAAATGAAGAGGGATATTTAGAACAAACCCAAGTCAATCCATACAGTGTTCTGAGAATCCAAGCTCAGTTCAGCACTATCTAACGCAATATGCCAGACATCACCTTTTTTTCCCCCTATCACTATATTGTAAGACAATCCTCAGTCAGAGCAGCCTTAAAAATGCTGTTATCATATATAGTTGGTGCTTCCCTGTTCGAAAATTTTGAACCCTCTAACATCCTCAACCTGTTCTCATGAAAATCCTTTCCATGCTTCTCTAACTCCTTATCAAATTTCTAACTCGTACTTTTCCTTGCTTGGTTACAAATCTCCTGTCAGCCCAAAAGATCCAAAAGATCAAGTGCATTAATGCAAGTAAATAATAATTTACCAGGATAATTTAGAATCTGAAGATACCTTTTGCTGCATCATATCTGTGTAAGAAGTGAAAATATGACCTATCTGAAACATTGCAAACTTAAGGAAGAGCATTCAATTCTTGGTTTAAATTGATCACAATATTGCTAAGAAAGTGCAAACTCAGCAGTGACACACAATTCAAGAGTAAGAGTAAAATGTACCTTTATGTAGATTAACCATCCTGTAGTCTATCTGCCTTCTAGTTAAATACAAAATAAATCAGTAACATTATTACAATATTGTATCTTGAACACTGTGGCTGCATCCAGATGTCACTTACTTATTCTGCTAAATTTGAATATTTTGGAATAAAGCATCGTCGTTTGAATGCAACCTCTTTTTCTCCAATATGGCACTGAAGCAATATACAAAATTGTACACATACACATTCATTTTTACAATATGATTAAATAGGGTGACCATATTCTACAGTTGCTGCAACCCCTCCATTCAGTGGTCTGTTTTGATGAATTAATATAATTAATTTTAATGTGTAAAGGAAAACTGCTATAAAAACTGCATTATACTTCACATATGCAGCAGTGAGCTGGGAATTGTAATTAAATTAAGTATGTTGTTGTCACCAACACATTAGTCTTGTGAAGCAAAAAGGACTTTTCTTTGAAAATCCCAGGTCAGGGGAACTTCACAGCCATCATACAGGCATCTTTACTATTATAAGCTGAAGCTTTGAGTGTCTGCTGATCCAAAAAGATGTCAGGGTATTTATGTAGCTACTACTTCAGAAATAGCACTGAGCCAATGATAATCCATTTATGACAATGGCACTCAGTCAATTAAGCTTAGCGCACAGAGAGGCTACTTATGAATGTTAGATGATTCAGTCTGTTCCCATGTACAATCTTGAACATAAACAGCATTAGATCTTGATGTCCCTAAAATTACTAAAGACCATTTTGTGATATCATTCACCTTAAGATAACTGCCTTTTAATGCATTCTACCTCCAACTGATTCTACGACAAATCTGACCCAATCTCAATAAATGATTATCCAAAACCAGAACAAAGTATTGTTTCTTGCAAGTTTCTTCTATTATTAATTAAGACGTATTTTGCATTTTTTGCATTTGCCATAGTTCATCCATTGATACTGAATCCTGGATGAATTAGGGCAGACAAAAGGAATGTTTGTTAGTATAACGTACAGTTAATCTTTGGAATTCGCTAGCATGAGATGTGGTGTTGACTGAAAGGTTTCAAAAAAGAGTTGGACCAAAGTATGGAAGTCAAAGCTATCACTGACTATTAACTCTGATGGCAATAGGAGATGGTATGATTCCAGATATTGGGACTGAGACTGGAAGTCAAAATCCTGCTGATGGACTTTGATGTGCAGCTAGTTGGTCACTGTGAGAACAGACTGCTGAACTAGATGCTTCATAGCTCTGGTCCTGTGGGGAATTTCTTCTTTTCTTATGTTCTGAAATTAGTAGTAGAGAGTTCAATTTGCTATGAGGGACTAACTAACTTTCAAGCACGAACAGAAAGATAATTCTTTTCCTTTCTGTTAAAATAAAAAGTAGCTAGATAGATAGGGTCTGTACACCTGTACCAGAATTCTGGGATTTAGACCAGAAAGTGACAGAGACCATTTACAGAAGTACATTTTGCATTCAATTCAAAATCCTGTTTCAGGTAATAAAGCACCTGAAAGTCAGTCTTTAGGTCAGCCAACTCAAAGGCCCTTTCTGCACTTACCTTTGATCCAGGGCCTCCTCATTAATATGGATCAAGGAGGCCCCACTCCCATTATTCAGGACAGAGCTAATCTGGATCAACAGGCCCTTAATCTGGATCTCTGGTGGACCCATTTCATTGGGTCCACAAGATGACTAAGGGCCTTGTTCCACAGCATGAGAGGCATGCAGATGCCAAACTTCCCTGATCTGGAACTATAGGGGGGCTGCTTTTCAGTGGTACAGCACAGCACACCATTGAAAAATAATACCCCAAGGCCTGAAGCTTGGCATTCCTTGCCATTGGAAGTGTGTGTGTGTGGGGGGGGGATGGCTCACACAGACTTCACATGATCCAGATCCACACTAAAGAAAGGTAAGTACAGAAAATGTCAAAATCTTCAGCAATGCCTGTTTTTCCTGTTAAGGGCTATTTCTGAATCACAATCTAATACTGTCAACCTGGTTTTGTTTACCTTATATGGAAAATCTGAAATCTTTAAGTTTACCCATTTTTATGAAAACATTTGTACCCATTTCCTGAGGCTATGTCTGCTCCTCCATCACATGTCTCTGGCTTCCCCAAAATTTATTCCATCATCACAGGAGTGGAATTCTGAGGCCTATTTGCAGTTAGGTCTCTGGTATGTGATCAGAACAGCTCTGGTGAAGAACATACGCATGCTCACTAGGCTGCTACAGCCTAGAAGGGTGCCCACCCTCACCATAACTATCCTGATTGCAGATGAGGTATGTGCTCCACATCTATCCCAAACTATACCCCAAACCTACTGGGAGCGTCCAGCGGCAAGACCCTTCACTCTTCATCCAGGGCTCCCGTGAAAGTCCTACACCCTGGCTGGCACAATTGGCTGCCACCACCCATGTCACATGTTCTGTAACACACTGGCTTGCAGGTGGCCAATCTGGGTGGGGAAACTGATCTGACCCAGTGTCATGCCTTGCAATCCCTGGATCACACTGTGCCACCCTCTCACCACAGCATCACCCGGGAAGCATGCCTGGATGGCCCCCTGCCAGCTTCTCTCCCTCCCCTTGACAATCACAGGGCTTTTCCTAGTGAAGAGGATGAAGTTTTCATTCCAAAGCTTCATCCTCCTCATTTGGAAAAGCCCCACGATTGCTGAGAAGGGAGGGAGGCTGGCAGGGGGGCATTCAAGCACACACCCTGGGCGATGAAGTGCACGGGCAGGTAGATAGGTGGTGCAATCTAGGGGTGGCAAGGTAAGCCACCAAGTCAGATCAATCTACTCCCCCCCTCCCGGATTGGCCGCCTGACAGCCAGCGTGTCATGGAATGTATGATGCAGCCAGTGGTGGCCAATCGTGCCAGCCAGGGGGCGGTACTCCCAGGGTACGAAGTTGCAGCACGGGCCAGTACACTCTGGGTACATGACAACCATTTCCATTTCTGGCTGCTGTGGAGCATCCTCAGTGTCCAGAAATGCGTAAGCTCATCCTGTACCTGGAGTGTACTGGCCTTAGTGCGCTACAGTCTAATTGCTGTAGTGCAAAAAGGCCTCTGGCCTTTGGACCATAAAAAGCTGAGCTCTTGTCCCTCCTTCCTGCAACAAGTGCTGAACGGTCTGCAAGAAGATGAACCTCAAGTACTTGTGTATGAATGGGTTTCTACTTCATGAAGACCTCTGCTGAAATCACAGAGCTGTCTCCTCCATTCTGTATGCTGTGTGTGTTTGTAAATACTCTGGTTTCTCTTCAGATCATATGCTGCTGTGGGTTTAAGAAGATTTTGACCACATAATCCCAGTTTTTGAACTGTGAAAATACCTTGAGAAAGGTACAATCCCTTTCTCTCCTTTCCTAAATCTGTTTCTCTCTTCTCTCATCTCCACCTCCATTTTTACATTAAAATTTTTCCTATGGTACGGCTCCCTTCACCTAGTAATTAGTCCTGAAGATTCCCTGTTTCCCTGACCCTGCTGACATTTCTGCTATGTTTTAACTGCTCTGAATCATAGTATGGCAATGGCATTCAGATCTAAAAAGGATCCTACCTTATTCCTTCATCTCAATATGACTGAAAGGAAGTCAGCATGAGTCAGCATGAGCCAATTTGGTCAAGTGGTTAGGGAGCCAGACTCTTATTTGGGGATAACAGGTTTGATTCCACACTCCTCTCCAAAACCATCTGGGTGACCTTGGACTAGTCACAGCTCTTTTCTGAGCTCTCACAGCCCCACCTACCTCATAGGGTGTTCTGTTGTGGGGAGAAGAATAGAAAGCTTTGTCAGCCACTTTGAGTCCCCTTGAATGGTTGAGAAAAGCAGGGTAGAAAAGCCAACTCTTCATCATCAACTACTACTACTACGATTTCCAGTCTGGGGAAGATATGACCTTTCTGAGGCTTTGACACACATTAAGGCACATACAGAGGTATACTGTCTGGTGTTCTCAACTCCAATTCTGTCAGGGAATGGCCTTTTAAGCATATCTGAACACATCCTGACTCATTGCAGGGCTGAACTCTTTAGAATACAGCATGCAAATAGTTAGCAGTGAAATCAAAGGACTCATAAAAGATGGAAGTGGCACTGGAAGCAATTTTTCTCCAGTTTTATCTAGATAGCTACAGCACTGGTTAGTTGACTGTAAATTCCTGAAAACTAATCACTTTTTGAACAATACAGTATGATTCTATGATGCTGTCAGTATCTTTTATAGCACAATTTTACACAAAGACAGAAGAATCATAAAAAATAGAAGAAAGGCAACTCTTTGAAAATGACCTAAAATGATTCATGCCATAAATAAGTCTAGTTTCTGAAAAGAAAGTCATACAGTTCCATCAGATTCAGATTTCCCATTGAAATAATAGCCCTGACCTTTCCTAGTAAATGTATAACAACATTTCGAGAAAACGAACACCTTACCATAAGGGCATAGACAATACAATGAGCTGATCTTTCAAAATTGCAATGGAGAAGTCATGTGAAGTCACTGTATTGCCTAGGGTAGAAGTGGAAAAGACAGAATACTAAACAGCTGATAAAATTTAGATTGAAAGAAAAACTTGCATGGGAAAAGAACAATAACCATACAAATTGCTTGTTCACCAGAACAGCTGGGAGTCTTTGGTTGCCTGCAGAAACATGACAAAAAGTACCTGATATGAGTCCTTAGAATCTGTTTCTACATGTTGCTGCCCTAATCAGGGCCACAATCAACCTCACAAACTATGAAACTGTCCTTGGAAATGTCTTGCTGGTAAATCCCAGTAAAGGACTCTGCTGGGACTCGAGAGCAGGAGAAGGTTTGTCCTTGTCTCTGCTTGAGATGCCCATGAGCATTTGGTGGGCCACTGTCTGCGACAGGATGCTGAACTAGATGGGCTGTGGCCTGATCCAGCAAGGCTTCTCTTATGTTCTTATGACTCAGCTAAAACGGCTGCTATCTAGAGAGGTGGCAGGGGAGAGGGCAACTTACCTAAGCCTACTTTTGCCCAGTGCAGTGACTGACTTGAGGGGCCATTTCCTGACCAGAGCTAAACCATGCTGGAAGCTGAAGAATTTCTGATCCATGTCTTTGAAGACTACAGAAACAGGAGGCACCAGTCATGTACATGGTGTGACTCATGCCCCAACAGCAAGACTGAAGACACCTGTTGCAAGTATGAGCTTTTCTTTAGATACTTAACTATTGCCTCCTTCTAAGCAAAATCCACTTGTCTATCCAAGAGAACTGGAGGGCAACAATTTTTGGAATGTCACAGGCATGAGGTGAAGCTATGCGGAGCACTTGATGAACACAGAAAACAGAGTTTCTGGAGGAGGGTTACAAAATCCAGGCTCTGTACAAATCAAGCCTGAATGGGGCGCAGGTGGAGCCAACCCACCCCTGTGTATCCCAGAAATGGAAGGACTGTTGGCAAATTCATGGGCCTCTAAATTCTAAACTGGCTGTGCCAGAGGAAGGCTGGAGCAGAACCAGAAAGTGAGCTGCAATGCGTATCAATACACAATGTTTCAGAGTAAGGGCCTGATGGGGCAGGACAGAGAATTCCAAATTCTCCCATTACCCCATCATGACTCTGTTATAACCACTAAACTATCTGTCAGTGAGAACTCAGATGATGATGATCCTTTAACCTCTACAGGGGATGGGGACTCAGATATCGGTGGTCTTCCAACTTCTAAGGGTCCAGCCTCTACCACAAGGCTTCAGGGAGGAAGCAGCAGCCAGCATAACCCATGTGGAGCAAAGGGAAGATGAAAAATCAAGCCCAGATCACCCAGCTATGGTACAGGTCTCAGCTAGTGGAACAGATACAGGGAGTTGGAAGGATTTCAGCCTCTGCTGATGAGCCTCAGCCAACTGCAGAACAACTCCCTTTGCAAGATAAAGACAGCGAGAAAGCAAAATCAATTCACCATTAACAATGGTGTCCAGCTCCAATTTCCCTCTGTACCCTTTGGCTCCTGACTTGGCTTTGTCTGACTGTGAACAGAAGAACATAAGAGAAGCCTTGTTGGATCAGTCCATAGCTCATCTGGTTCAGCATTCTGTCTCTCTCAGTGCCCCACCAATTACTTCTGGGCATTCTTAAGCAGAAGACAAAGGCAAAACCTTCACCTGCTCTCCCTGTAAACTGAGTTTGGAAACAGTCCCTAGATCGAATGAGGCATTCCAGAAAGTCTGCTGGGCCAGTCTGTCAGTCTAATGAAACCACAACCTAATAAACCAGGTTTGACGCTATTATCAACTATTTATTTAAATTTATTTATTTATTTATTTAAAATATTTGTGTCCTGCCCCATATCCTAAGATCTCTGAGTGGCTTACAGTAAAAAACCAATATACAAACAAAACATTAAATCCATACACCATTAAAAACATACAATACAAACATGCTGTTTAAACAGTTTTAGTTTTAAAAGTTAAACTTAAGATCATGCTTAAGTGAATTAGTGCCCAAAAGCTTCAGTAAAGAGCCAGAACTTTACCCGGTGCCTACAGTTAGAAGGGTTAGCGCTAATTGCGTCTCCAAGCGGAAGGCATTCCATAAATGAGATGCCATGGCTGAGAAAGCCCTCCCCCATTCCCCACGACTGTGGATTTCTCCAGCACTGGTGGGATACGGTGAGGCCCCCCTCCAGCAGATCTTAACCCTTGGATAGGTCTGTATAAAAGGAGGCACTTCCTAAAGTATTTACATATCACTTTGTATTGAAAATCTCAAGAGTTCCCCAAATGCATTTAAAAACAAGGGAGAGGAAATAATTCCAAAACAGATAAAGCATGGGGAAATGCTATTTAAAACTGTGGTTGGCTGAGACACACAGTAAAGCCCACACACGAATGTAACATAAGGGAAATCATGTCTGAAAATTTATCAGTCCTCAAAGCACTGACTCTCTCATGTTACATGCCTTTTTTTTCTTTTTACAGTTGTAAATGGTTAGATCAGACAAGCGTCTAAGCTAGAAGGAGCCCAGTAGAAATTAGGATTTTTTTAGAGATGGACGTTCTAACTGAATATTTTACTAGAACAGTAAAGAGCCCACATCTTTATTTAACTATGTGACCCTATATTTTCCATATCTCTGCGACCCTAAACCTAGTATACAGATTGTTACTTTTCTCTTAGTAAAGGCTCTCTACTCATTTTTGGACTTTGATTTGGTTGTTTCTGAAATTATTTTTGCTCAGGATGAGCACAGTTTTTTTTGTGTGTGTTTGCTTCGCATCAAAGTGAATGCAAAAGAAATTTGCATTCATGTGAACAGAGTCACTAAAGGTGTGTCCAGACTTAGGAAAACTGTGCATCAGAATGTACACCTGAGGCACGGGCATCAGAACTGCTACTTTGAATTTGCCTCCTGTGGAACAATCAACACTCACTCCACTGTTTCAGGTAAATTCAAATGTTTCCGGCAGTCTGGACAGGACGGCGAGAACAGCAAACAAGAGCTGAGTCTGCAGCTCAGCTCCCACCACCACACAAACCATGGAAGTATCACAGCTGCCAAAGAGGGAGCTGCAGGGAGGGAACTCTAATCCAGATGGTGCATTGTGGCTTCGCAGCTGGTAAACTGCATATTTTCTTATAACGATGGATTTTATTCTGCTAATATGGAAGGTGCCTTAGATTATGGTAGAGTTCAAATATGCTGTGAATGCTCTGATAGATCTTTGAATCCACTTTGAATGCCTGCTGCCAGTTGCACCTCTGCGCAGTCACTTTAGTACAATTTGCTTTGCATTCAAATGTCAGTCTTCGAATATAAATGATATTTTATTCAAATCTGAACATTTGAATCTGTATAAATTCATACAAACTGCAAACCTGAGGAATAATTCATGTGCATCCCTAATATTCGCTTCCATCTTGAAGCAATGGCAAAAATTGGTATTGGCATTGGAACTGAGACTCTTCTTCACACATGAGGCTGCTAAGCTCAGTCCCCACTAACACTGATCTCTATTAACTGCTGTGTAAGATGGTCCTCTACTCAAGGGGATGGCACAGGAGCTGTTCCAGAATAGTGTAGACAACTTTGTTCTGAGATAGCTGGACTGATACAGCTGGGAACTGTTTTAGGCCCTCTCTGCAATGAACTCAGTTAATCTGTATTGACTAGATCTGTATTAACTAAATTTGGTTCAACCCTATAGGCACCCTATTACTGAATCCTTCTAAGCAACTGTTTAAAATATTTTTTCCCACTCAGAGCTCTTCTGTGCGAATGGCTGGTTTAATTCTTATTTGCTTCCTTGCTTTATTATTCCATCTGCTCTTTTAGCACTGCTTTTAACATTGTTTTAATCTCGCTTTTATATTTGTTCATGAACAGATATTGACAACATTTATATGTGTCTGTACGCATCCCATTTATATCCCATATGCATCCCATGTTTGTCCCATACCTATCTGTACAAATGCGTACGGATACTAATAAGATGTAAACGGATACGTATGTAATGCGTACATATCCATACACATACGAATGTCTGAATAATTCATATGAATTATTCAAAAGATTCAAAATTTGTTTGAATGTTTAAATTTGAATGTATAGACATTTGAATTTGATCAAATTTTGAATGTTTTGAATATGGTGCAGATCCCTCGTGCCAACTCACACTAAACTCCACCTTGCAATTCAGATCAGCACTGTACTTCTAAAACTATTTGTCACTAAGGAAGAAGTACTTAGTCTTCATCACTGTATGAAAAAGGACTTGCAAGTTCAAAATGCTCCAGAATTTCTTTCTGGAAACAAGGCTGTTGATGATTTACCTTAGCTCAGCCACAACTGAAAGGCACCTGTCCTGTTTGGCAATAGATTATTGGGGTACTATCAAACAGGGCTTTGAGGTGACCATTTAATAAAGCTCACAGAATCCGTTGACTCAAAAACTGTGTCACACAGTTTTAAAAATAAGCTGCTAAAAGCTTCCTACCTACTCTTCTTCATTAACCCTTTCTATTTTTGCCCCTCATTGGCCATTATCAGTCTCATTCCATGGCCCCAATTGGTCACAGCAATCCCCAGGAGCCATTTCCTGGCTGCTCATATTCTATGGCCCCGATTGGTCAGGGCATTACCTAGGAGCCGTTTCCTGGCTGCTGTTAGCTACAAGAGCCTCTCTAGTTTCCTATCCCATCCAACCCAAACTATGAATTGTCCCCAAGAGTGCTGATTTTGAGTACTGGAAGGAGGCACACAAAGAGAATCTTTGGGAAATGGTGGCATATATTTTTTATTATTTTCTTCTGTTCCTTAGCCCCCAGATTCCCCCAGGGGTCACTCATTTTTCCTTGTATGATCACAGCCTCAGTAAATAATAGAGATAGCTCTCCAGATTAGGTTATCATCTGTGTGGAGTAAACATTAATCTACTTTTTAAAATAAAATAAACAATTAATCAAAAAGAAAACATGGGGGTTTGGGTATGAAAATGAATTTAAGTTCACAATTCCTAAATATGAGATCTGACATTGTTCTTGTTGCAAAACGGGGGGTTGGGTGGGGGGAGGAGGAAAACAATTTATTTCCCCAAAGACTTATACTTCAAAGGTTATGGAGAAAGGTTTAAATATCAGCACTATCCATTTTTTCAATTACTAGGTTTCCTAACATCACTAGCTTTTGAACAGATAAGCAGTGGTATCAGTTTTCTTATACAGCCATCTCCAAGGTTTCCAGTTGTGCATCTAAGAAGAAAAAAAAAGCAAATTTATTTTAATGCATAGGGTTCTTTCAGACCAGGAGTTTGCAAAGTGTTCCTCTCAGAATCATGGAATGTATTGAATGACATTTTAAAGTGATATTTATGAAGTTTCAGATAAATTGGGAAACTTCTGATATTTTAGAGGATCTGCTACAAAGGAACATACTCGTCAGTTTGGGAAGCTAGCAAAAATGTAAAAGAAAATCAATTGCTACCCACTTATGAAAACTGAATTTACAGAGCATAGCATTGGGTGAAAATGTTTGTCATCTTTGCAATTTATGCAAACTACAAATGTTTGAAACTTCACATTCAAATTGAATATTGGCTATATTCGAAGACTATGAATGTACAATTCTATGAATTTACATAATAAGATATATTATCTTCTTCAGATGGCAAGCACTTTTTTTGCAGGTAAAACCAATCCTTGGATGATTTCTCACTTCCCTTCTGTGACACCCCTAGTCAGGGTTAATCGCCCTCAGCCTGACACCCACGGCTCTTGCACCTCTTTCAGCTTTTTTAGTTTGTGAAAGCTGGTGTCTGTAACCAACCCCAGCCATGGCGTGCACACCCTCTATCCACTGCTCTCCCTGGCAAAAGGCAAAGAGATCCTTGCTGTCGCCTGCTGCAGTGTTTTTCTGTTTACTTTTACTTCTTAAAGAGACAGTACACTTTCCTCTATCTCCCCCTACTGTCATTTCAATTGATAACGCCAGTCAGTACTTCATTGAACACACAAGTAATCTTCTTTATTTAGTTACAACTTCAGGTAAAATCACCAATGAGTTTCAGAACATTTCCTTATATAACCCTTTTACTTTCCTGTCCCCTCAGCTAAAAATCAGGATTCCCTCCTAACTCTCTTCATAGGCACCAGAAACTCCATTCCAATCCTACCCTTGTCTCCCCCCTTGAGACAACAAATTAAAAATCAACATTCCTTTCTGACACGTCCTTTTATATCTCTCCCCCTTGGTGCTTTCACTCTCTGATTGGATGATTCTCTGGGCTGGCTCACCCCCCCCCTTTGCCTGCGCTGGAAAGCCATACCCCTTCTAAGCCTCTAGCTAATCTAAACTTATGGCTTCACTTTCTCTACCTCACTTTCCTTCGTAAGGGCTGTCACGCCTTCCCACCCCGTAGACAGGAAAGGTGTGCAATTAACTAACCTTGACTAGTGCTCACACTAAAGCTCACACAATCCACGGACAGCCCACCCCATGCACACTCACTCACTTGCCTGTATTCAATCACCAGGCTGCTCCTCTTCTGGGCACTGCAATCTTCAGTGCCACACCCTCCATGACTGTACATGTGTCAGCACTGTCGCTATGATGATGTGATGTTCTACACAGTCTCAGTCGCATCAGGGGATCATTGAAACGACCAGCGCTCTTGTGCAGCAGATACAATGACCTCCCCAGTTGGCAAAGGTGTGAATGGTCACTGGCTGGATGCTTGCAGGTAAGTTCTTCTGGTAGCATGGGGTAAGGCTTGGCGATGTCATGCACCACACCTACTTCATGACAGGTGAACATCTGGGAAGGCAGGGGGTGCTGGTAGGCTGTAAGCACCTCCTGTAAGTGCAGATGCATCTGCCCAGATGTTCACTATGGGCTAAAGTGTGAATTGGCCTCTTATCTAACTTAGACAGGCACTCTACTGATTTCAATGGAATGTAATCACATGTAGATATACCTAAGGTTATAGATCCTGGATCATATATTTGAAGAATTACAATCAGCGGAAGCACTTGTAACAGACTGACTTACCGTGACTTGGGTTTGGGAATAAAAAATATATCACAGTCACACTACATAGCATGCTATTTGCTACTTGTTCCTGCAAAATTGTGCAACTAGATCTGGACATACCTTCTTTGTGTAACGTCTGTGTGAGTCTTCAGACTCATTGCCGAATCTTGACCTCTCTTGTGCTCAAATGGTTTGAGATTTCATATTAGTGAACTGAAAATGTGAAGAGGATTGTGATGATATTTCACGTTCTGTGAATAGGTGGGGCTTGGACTTTTCAATAATTTACAGAAACCTGCTGCTTGCATTACTGGACTGGTAAAAAAATGGGCTCTTATTAACTAGCATAGGACAAATTCAACTGATATCTATGTATAATGTGGGGGTATCACCAATAGGTGGGGGTCAAGTGTTTTCCCTCAGGAATATCTTTACCCTGGAGTATAAGTAAAACATAGGTTTTTAAAACAATATCTAGCAATACCCTCCTTCTCCCACTGTCAATTCTCTTTGACACTGGAAATACTTTCTTCATTTGCCCTGCCATTTGTGCTGGATTGCACTGTTTATATAATGTCAACCAATTAGAATATGATTTTATTTTGACCAAAATATGCCAACTGATCAGTGTGTCACATTGGCAAGTACTGAAATATTTATCCATTTCAAAACAAATAAAAATTACTTTTTAATTATTGTCAATATTTGATGAATGATGCTAAAGTGAACTGTAATAACATATTTATAGGCCAACTGTCATTTCTGCTCAAGTGTCTTCCAACAATTCAAGTGAGTGACAGAAGTGCATGACACTGTAATCCAGACAGTGGCAAAAACTTCACAGCTGTTCTGTGCTCAGATACAAATACCCCCACATCTGTATTTCAGTCTGGCTTCAGGCCGGATTACGGCATGGAAATCACCTTGGTTGCCCTGGTTTATGACCTCCTCCAGGAGAAAGCCAGGGGGAATGCTAATTTGTTGCTTCTACAGGACCTCTCAGCGGCTTTTGATATCATTAACCATGGTATCCTTCTGGAGAGGGCTAAGGAGTTTAGGAGTTGGAGGTAGTGCTTGGCATTGGTTCCACTCTTATCTCCAAAGCCAAAAGACACCCTGGGAACTCACTTGTGGGGTTCCCCAGGGGTCAATCCTGTCTCTCATGTTATTTAATATCTATATGAAGCCGCTATGAGAGATCATCAGGAGATTTGGAGTGAGGTGTCATCAATATGCAGATGACACCCAGCTCTATCTCTCTGTACCATTTGAATCAGGAGAGGTGGTTGAAGTGCTCAACAGGTGCCTAGAGGCAGTAATGGGCTGGATGGGGGCCAACAAATTGAAGCTGAATCCAGGGAAGACTGAGGTGCTGTGTGTCATGGGCTCTTGGGTCCATGTAGTTGGAGGATACCCTTTCCTTGATGGGGCTGCAATACCCTGGAAGGGAAGGGTGTATAACTTGGGGGTACTCCTGGACTCCATGCTGATGCATGAAGCTCAGGTGGATGCCGCAGCCAGGAGTGTCTACTCCCAACTACGCCTGGTGTGGCAACTGAAGCTTTTTTTTGGACAGAGATGACTTGGCCACAGTTATCCATGCTCTGGTAACCTCCAGATTGGACTACTGTAATGCACTCTACATGGGGCTGCCCTTGAAGACAGTTCAGAAGTCGCTGCTAGTGCAGAATGCAGTTGCCAGGGTGGTAACTGG
Source organism: Aspidoscelis tigris stejnegeri (assembly GCA_023333525.1). Lineage (NCBI taxonomy): Eukaryota > Metazoa > Chordata > Lepidosauria > Squamata > Teiidae > Aspidoscelis > Aspidoscelis tigris. The sequence goes on from JALMGA010000004.1 coordinate 69,712,082, forward strand.
GACAGCTAGCCAGATGCACATCAAGCCGGTCTTAAAAGAATTGCACTGGCTGCCAATTCACTACCAAGCCCAGTTCAAGGTGTTAACTCTGGTTTACAAGGCCCTAAATGACTTGGGCCCCAAATATCTAAAGGAACGCCTTTTCCCATACCAACCTGTCCATGCCTTAAGATCTGAAGGTGGGGCTCTCCTGGTTGCCCCATCACCTTCGGCAGCTAGGTTGGTGGGCACCTGGGAGAAGGCCTTCTCAGTAGTGGCCCCAGAGGGGGAGTACTCTCCCCCTCAAGGCGCATCACTGTATATGTTCAGGAAGGGGGTGAAGATGCACCTCTTTGCTCAGGCCTTTGGCTAAATGTTGGTTACGTTTCCACCACTGCAAACACTACTGCTTTAACTGATATTGTGCTGTTTTTAACATGTTGGTTTTTAAATGTTCTGATTGTTATTATAGTTTTGATATAGTTTTTTTGATATGCTGGATTTTAAAGGTTGTTACCCTCCCTGAGACCTTCGGGTACAAGGCGGGATATAAATATAAATATAAATAAATAAATAAACTTGAATAGAATGTGGAAAATAGCTCCATGCACACTCCTAGTTTGGACACACCCTAACTCTGGCCTCAATTATTCCACCTTTACTTCTTATTAGACAAAACCAAAGTGCCCAAGAACAGCAAAAATCTGAATTTTTATCAACAACAACAAAAAAATTCTGGGGGAAAGCATGGAACACATTTAAATGCATGTACCTATGTGGGGGAAGGGAGAGAAGAAGAGAGAGGAAGGTGGAGGGGGCTGGACTTGATGACCCTAGAGGTCCCTTCCAACTCTATGATTCTATGATTCTAAAGAAAGAAAGCTGCTGAATGGGGTCCGAAGTCACTTCGAAGTCACTCCAAAGTCACTCCAAAGTCACTTTAAAGTTTACTCCGAAGATCAGCACAGACTTCAAAGACACTCCACAGCTATTTTGCACAGACTTCGAAGTGACTTTGGAGCCGCTTCGGAGCCACTTCGGAGATTGCACCCCCCTGTCCCCCAAACACCTGAGGTGACAGGCAGACCCCTCATGGGTAGATCCGGATTTCCAAATGGGTGCTCTGGTGTTTCCATGGCAGAGAGGCTAGCACCCATTGCTATTGGGTGCTAGACCACCCGTGGAAACACATTGGGTACTTCCCTTAATCCGGATCTACTAGGTCCAGATTAAGGGAAAAACCCATTCCCTAGATCTGAATCTTTTTAGAACCAGATTAAAGGAGTGCAGTGGAAAAACACCGAAGTATTGATAGCCAATTTGGTTGATTCCATGGTTCCAGAAAGCAATTCACCATGTGGAGAGCAGATGAAATCCAGGGTTTTTTAGATTTTTTTTTACTGGAGAATTGGGTGGTGTGGGATTCATGAAGAGCTTATCTCACAAGCTCATCTCAATGGCTGGGCCAAGAAGCAGTATCAAACTACCAAATCCTTCATTGAGGAAATCTTGCATGGAGCAGAGGGCTGGACTCGATGACCCTGAAGGTCCCTTCCAATTCTATGATTCTATGATCAAACTCTGAGGAATATAAGTAGACAGCCTGTGGTCTTCATATCTTTTTTTTTTTAGAAAAACCCAAGAGGAGCTATCTCAGAACACACATTTCTCACACCTAAAAGTTCTCACAAAAGCATTTAACTACATGCTATATTTACATTGCACTATGCACCATTTACTAAAGGGTTACCTGGGTGGCACCTGTATCCTGTGTATTTGAATTGTGAGAATTTTGATCCCAGTATCATGCCCAGTCGCTGTCAGATTCTATATTACAAATCTATAACAATTTCATAATGCAGTTTGAGAAAAAGTCTCTTGCCTCATGAACCTCCCAAGCCAATATAGAAAAGCCCAAAATCATCTTGCAAAATTCATAAACCATGGAAAACAGCAATAGTTTTCTTCTGTGTCATTTATTCCATATTTGTAGGGGGAAACAATCTAATCTGTTACATCAGCACTTGATAGGAAGAAGACCTTGCCAGCTTACAGTTCTGAAACAATGCAGAAGAAGAAAGGTATAATTACTATTTAACATGGACATGCAGATAGTGAGAGCAGAAAGCTTTTACATTTCTTTCATTCTGTGCCTGAGGACAAAACAAGGATCTCAAGTAGTACAAAAGGCTTTATCTTAATTAATATCTTATATCCAGGTCTCACCTTAAGATCTATCCCACTGCAACTGCTTCAATTATTTATTTGTACCATTTTGTAGCTCTCTGGTTTGCAGAACTATTTAAGCTTTTACAGACAAACACTTCAATCAATAATTACATACAGATAGTTTTTTACACACAAGTATGGACATACACATACTACTTTAATCTACCAGTGGTAAAAATGATATGAATTCTTCGGTTGATATGAAGTAGCACAACATAAATGTTTTGCACCAGCTGCCTTTCTTCAGCAGCTAATGGACTTAGCAAGACAAATGTACTTGCCTAGATTAGTTATGCGTTTTCCTCTATTGATAATTAGTACTAGAGGGGATGGGTCTCAGCTACCTATTAGTGCCAAATGCTAAGTTTAGTAGTCCTTCCAGAAAAAATACATTATCATCCATTTTCAAAATGAACTGCTTTTCTCTTGTTTATTTAAGGTCTTATCAGCTAAAGAAAACTTCTACTTGCATTAGGTAAGCAAGACACACATTGTCCAAGCGGATGTCTGTTTAGATTATGCACCATGCACACGTACAAAAGAAAACATGGACATGTTCTCACAAGCATTTAAACATATATACCTGCATCTCTCCCTAGCAAAGATTTAATTTTTGGCAGAAAAAACTGGGGGGGGGGGGAATCTCCCAAAAATCATCTGGGAAGAACCTTTAATTCTTTTTGCAATAATTTCAATGTCTAGTATTTTCATTTCTAACCAGCGGTGATTCCTGCAGTGCCACCCAGAGGATTCTGGAGGAAGGGCAAGCCTCAAACCACATTTGATTAAAAGGAGATTAAGGCCCTTTCCGCACTTGGCCTTATTCTGGAATATATCTTGGGACAGGGAGATGTTATCCACCTTCTAATGCAGATTATGACAGGCCTTGACTAGGGCTTGCCATAGTCTGCTCTAGCATACAGACAGCAGGGCCCTGTACCAGGATATATTCTAGGATAAGGCCAAGTGCGGAAAGCCCCAAAAATAAACAGTTTGAGAGGCTTCCAATAAGAGCCCCATCTCCCATCACTCTCATTTCCTCCCAATCTACTGGTTTCTACCTTCTACCCCGTGATTGTTCCACAATAATAATAATAAAATCTCCTCAAAAGAAGCTCACATTTCTGAATCAGTAATCAAAATGAAGTGCATATCTTCTTCAAATTTGAACTGTGTCCCAATTTTCTTATCAAAATAAAGAAAAATGAATGCCAGAGCATCCAGGAATGCTTATGGATAATAGGCACAGATTTGCACACAAAAACACAAAATACTGTAACTCTGTGAATATTGGGGCAAACCCAATGTACTCCTGGGTAAGTGCAACAAAAATATGCTACATAGGCCTAATGGAAAACCAAGCCCTGGTGCCAGGTGTTCTGTCATGCTGGATTACTCACTTGTCTGTTGTCTCCTCGCAAAATCACTTCTTTTGCCAAGGTACCCATAGGTAAGGAGCATGTAAAAAAGAAAAAGGGAAAGGAAAGTGTATGGCTATTTTTGCAAGAGCAGTGATTCCACAAGGTAATGAGAGACAAGGTAAAAGCCAGGATTTGGCCCAGGGTCGCCTCATGCTATTTGGCAAGGGTGATGAGAGGCAATAGCAGAATCTAAACAAGATCCCACCATTTCACACCTTTGCTTCCCTGGGAAAGTGAAGATTGGGAATGAATCCAGGGTCCACACTTGGGGATACCAGATCCATTCCAAACTTACCCAGCACTTCTCTGAACACTGGATAAATGCAACCACCAGGATTGCTGGGTTGTCCATTTTGGCTTCAATTCTGTTGAATAAATAATGAAACAGTGGAATCTCGTGTGTGTTTTGTTCATCTGAGGTTGTATTTACCTATTTTTAAGACTTTCCTAAGGCCCAGATGTCTTTTATTATGTCCTGATATAAAACCATAGCATTCAATGAGAGTGCGCTTTCTTTATCTCATGACAGTATAAACTGCTTAGAAACAGACATGTAATGGAACTTAAAAGAGGATTGTGGGAAGACAGCGGTCATCTATAGATGTTAATAAACGAGAGCACTACAGTTATATAAAATGAGACTTACCTCAAGGCGTGAGTATTACAATAAAGCACTCAGAAATTTCAAATGAATATCTTATGGACTCTGTTAGAGGGATCAGGTATTACCTTGAACATTAACCAGAAGTATGAATCAAATGTGTAGCCTTTTTTTGCTTTCAATGCCCATTTCATGAAGTACTTAAATCTATTTCATACAAGGAAAGGGAGAAGACAAGACTGCGAAGTCATTTTTTACTATATGGATGATCCCTAGTAATTATATCTAGATTGTTTATAGAAACTCTATTTAACCCTTATTGCAATCAAATTGTTTTACAGTTACAGTTTAGTTATTGAGCTATCTTTTAATGTAAACTGTAGTACACTGCAAATTGCTGGGAATAATGAACCTCTAATTGCAAACATAAGCATACATATTACCCAAGAATGAAGGTTTTGGCTGAATAATATTTAGAGAGAACCAATTTTCTAAAGCACTGGTTTTTAAACCATGTTATGGGGAACACCTGATTTCCTTAGACCTTTGGGGATGCCAAATGTAACCAATAATATTATAAAGATGTCAAGTTGAAAGATAATATTATGTCTCGTTCCCGGTCTTGTCCTGATGTTATAGGTCCTGTGGAATTTCTCTATGGGCCTGTCCCCATGCTGAAAATATTCCAAAATTATTCAGAGTCCTTCTTAGGAGCGTCTCCATGCAAAGCCCTAATACAGGCTACATGCAAAACAATACGTGTTTAAAAAACCCCACTTAACAAGTGTAATGCATCTGAAATAAAGGGCTAGCACGTATTGTCCTGAGGTCATGCGGACACTCCCGGATTATTTGGGATGGAGCTTGGCAGCTGCAGTATTAGCGGGAATGGTTTCACCTCTGCTCCCTGTTTCTGCTATGCGCACTGCGATCAGACCCTGGCAATCTGTTCACTGTTAAGCCACATAATAGTAGTGAAATTAAAAGGCTTTTCCTTCCTTCAGGATTGGTTGATCTGAAAGTGACTGAGACAAGTCGACCTGAATTGGGAGAAAATTTTGAGCCAGTTGTGAGTGGAGGGTGCCCATTGTCATGCCTATGTGCGCACCTCTGCTAATTTGTGGCAGCCAAGGAAGGGAATGACCTGCTTTTAGTTATGTTTTTAACTAACCTTTGGTTATGCTTTTAACTGTGGTGGCCAAGGAAAGGAATGATCATTGTGTTTGTGGAGGTGCAACTGAGGTGTTTGCCTGTCATCGCTGCAGCGGGCAGGACAGGCTATGGTGACGGCAACCCGGCTTCCTATCAGGGGATAGGGTGTGTGAGGAGAAAAAGATGCAGGTTTACACTGCAGCTTCTATGGGGACAGGCACGTAAAATTTATATCTGTGTTGTCCCAAACCACATGGGGGCGCTTGATTGCAAGTTACAATGCGGATTTTTTATGACACGCGTCACAAGCGAAGCAACTGGCTTCCATGGTCACGCACCCTATGTGTTTTAGGACAAACACGCAGTTTACCTAAGTAAATGGTTGATGTTGATATGAAAAGATAAGAGTTAAGCAATTGGCCTTAACTATTCAGCAACACATGCTCAGGAGGAAGTGTGTATGTATCTAGGGCCTTTTCTAAGCTTACTGTCAATAAATCCAGATGAATGAGTCTGGAATAACCAAATCACTGATCCAGATTACTTGGAGGCATGGGGCAAATCAGTGTCATCTTCACTAGCATCTGGTTATGATGCCACCAAAGCCACCTGACTATTTGCTGTGGATGAGGTTCATCCACAGCAAATTAGCAGTGAGTGTATATTGGATCCTGTTTTAAAGGGGAGAAAGTGAAACTCTAAGATTTGCCGTTCCTTTGCCTCTCCTACATCAACAGCCTTAATCAGCAGGCTACCATTGCAACTATCTATCTCCTAAATTTATTGACCAATATTGATATATTTCTTTTGAATACATAAAGAACGAACAAGTGAAGTCATGCTGTGCAATAGTGCCTTATGGGTGTCTGCCATGGTGGTGTGGTAAGAGATACGTTGAAGAGATTTGGGCTAGGATCTGGGGCAGGAAGTGGTGGTTCTGCTGCCAGAGCAAAGAGTGGGGCATCCAAAAGCATTAGCCCTACTGTGGGATTTGGAACACAGATACAAGGGGAACCCTCCTTGCAGCTGTGTGATTTCCTTACAGGTTGGTCTCCCAGTGATGCATTTGAGGACAGAAATTTCCTGGCACAGAAATTTCAGCAAACCTTTCCCCTCTGTGCAACCACATGCAGGAAGGAGTTAGAGAGAACATCTCACTGTTATCGACATTCAAATTTGAATCGGATTTTCAAATGTGTGGTTTTGGATAATTCTGATTTTTTCCATTCAAATAGAATCAAATTTTTGAATATTCAATTTGACTTGAATTTGAATGCAAAAAATACATCTGTGCACACCCCTAGTCCATAGTTCCTCCATCCTGAAGACTAGCAGTTCTTGGACTGCTAGCATGGAGATGATATCACTTCTGCATCCTTTGCGGAACTTGACTGCACTATGTGGAAGCAGGACCTGTCGGCCTTCATGATTCACACTAAGCCACGTTCACATTGTTCTGCGTATCACATATTTTGTTTGCTTTACCTTGGAAGGACTCGTATTTATTATTTATTTATTTATCATTTACATTTCTATCCCACCCCACACCCAAAGTTCTCTGGGTGGGTGACAACCATTAAAACAGATTAAAAACAGAATATACATGAAAAGTACTTTAAAGTATGTGCTCTCTTGATAGTTGGGGGAGTGTATGTGAGACAGAATCAGCTCCCCAGCTTCCCACTTGGGAGAAACTAAGTAAGTTGGGTGGTTAAAACAATATCTGGTTGATTGGTAGACCACTTTTGCCTTGGCTACAGATGCCCACAACATGAGTGGACTGAAGGAATCTGGAAGTCCCATCTCCTGGTTGCCCAGTAACAGCCAATTGGATAGAGTCAAAATTAACAAAATTATTCTACATTCAAATTGTTGTATAAATTTTATTTGTCCATATGTATATAAAATGCTTACTCCTATTTTTATGGCTCCATAACGCTCTCAATGCCCTCTAAACAAATACTACAGTATAAGAACACAAGAACATAAGAGGAGCCCTGCAGAATCAGGCCGCAGGCCATGAAGTCCAGCATCTTGGAATTCTGAAGCAGAAGACAAGCCAGATTTCACCTCTTCTAAGCTCCCTGCAAATGGCCTTTAGAGCCATCCTGCCTAAAATATTGTTCTTCAGATTCAATACACAGAATGTAATGCATATGTATCACCCTCCCCCCCCAAAAAAAGTTTTTTATCTTCTTCTTCTAAAAGTTGTCACTAGGGAAATAATGATTCTGTCACCTTCTTAAATATTCCCTAGTCCTTTTCTTTCTCCACAGTCCAGTTTCATGGCAAGGTTCTTTAAGAAGAGAACTGTTATTCGGGTAACTCTCGCCTCCCTAGACACCAGAGGATGAGATGCACTTAGTTATGGAAATCAGAGTGGCAAGGACAGCCCTTACCATTCTCAATGGAGGAATAGAAGCTTACATTACATTATATTTCTCTTTGCTTCTTATTATAGACTAAATTATTAGGTTGCTCTTAGTCCTCCAGCACTAGCAATCTGCCTTTCATAATCAGTTTTAGCTCTTGGCACATTAACATTAACAAACCAGGTTTGCACGAAGGACCTATTTGCCTTCTGTAGTGGAAACAAAAAAATGAATGTAAATACACTAGTGCCAAATTATGAACATATTTATTTATACAACAAAGTACAGCAATTTCCCTTCCTTAACTCAGAGAGACTTTTGCCAATTAAGGCAATGGCAACATTGTGAAGTTAGAAGTGCCTCAAAAGACAGCATTTGGAAAGGATTGGAGAGAGGGGGGAACAAAGGCTGCCCTTGAGCTTTTACATGCTTTTTACATTATTTCCCCCCTTTATCTGTAGCCCTATTTTTGTGTGGGGGGGGGGAGGTGCAGGAATACATAACAAAATGGGTGGGGAAGAGAGAGACAGCCAGCTAAGAGGACCTGCAGAAGATAAGCTTAGGAACTATTAACTTGAAAAACTGGGAGGGGGCAGTAATAAAATATGATATTTCTGATAAGTATGGAGTTGACTGAAGGTCACACATCTCAATATCAAATAAATGTAAATAAGAAGAAAGATAAAGTTTAGATGTAAACATTTTAAGCACTAGAAGAAAACAACATGGGAGCCTAGTACAAAGAGTCTCAGGCTGGATTTTCAAAGAAGGGGGAGGGGAGGGGAGAGGAGGGGGAAGCAAAGAGAACCAGCGGAGGGAAGGCAATTCAAAGAGAAACAGCCAAGAAATAAAAATAAAGGGAAATGTAATACTCTCAAAATACAGCGCAGGTATTAGAAAGACAACTCAAGAAAGGAATCAGTAGAAGAAAAGGGACAGAAGAATGAATTAGAAACTAAACATAAGCACTGTAACAATGGGATTAAAACATAAACACCCAAGCAGTAGAACAACATAATTAGCACTACAGTAATGTGATTTCAGTTAAGAACTATAACCGGAGAAACTAGATTATGTAGTTTTCAGTTTGCTTCCCTTCTTTCATGTCTTTGTTGCTGGGCACCACCAAGCTGTGGCCAACTTCTGCTTGACCGCATGGACACCTCCATGCAACTTTTTCGGCAGGTATACAGAAGTGGTTTGCTGTGCCCTACATCTGGGGAAAGGCTGGGGATCAAACCAGCAACCCTCTGTTTCCCATGCACTAAGAAATATTTCATCTTTTAAATTACAGCTAAAAGTTCACAATCTTTTTTCAGAACACCTAGAAGATGGTTGAGAGTTGTCTCTATCAAACCTGTGGCTAAGAGGTTATTAGTAGGGGTGTGCATGAATATTTGTAACATTTGTTATTTGTATGGATTCAGATATGCATACACGAATCAAATGTTACAGCGTTCGTACATTAACATTCATGCAAATACAAATGTTTCAGAATATTCGTAGAAATAGTTGGTACATTTGGTAAACTTGGGATATGTATCAGATATGTGTGTGTGTTCATATAGGATCCATATCCAATATGTACGCGTTCATATACGATCCATATCCAGGATCCATACCCAGGATCGGTGTGCATTCATATTGGATATTTGTATGAATTTGTATGAATACATTCATATGGAAAGGTGTCCTACGACACTCGAAGGGGATCTATTCGAACAAATATAAATTTTCTAACATTCGATTCATTGCAGATCAAATGCCAAAAAGCCATTTGTGCAACTCCAATCTCTGCACTAAAAAGTGCAAACAAGCCTCACGATTTCTCACTTACTAGTTAGAAGACTATTCAGAACTCAGATAAGGAAGCTGATCTCATCCATCCCATCTCCACCCAGCAACAATTTGAAGGCTTGCTGATTCATTTGTATTGAGACAGTAGTTGGACATTTTCAAGACTGCTGGATTCTTTCACCCTGTTCTTCTCTGCTGAAGAGCACACGTGCCTATAGGACCAATTTTCTGTCACTGTGCCACAGGATATTGCTCAAAATACATTTCTATCCATTTATTTATTTATTTAGCGCAAGGAATAACTTAGTATGGTAAAGAACAATTATCCCCTCATTCTTCCTACATGTCCTAAACACTCTTCCGTGCTGATGGCTATCTCAATGTAAACCTGATAAGACTTTTCCATAGGAGGATACCGTGAACAGCAATTTCACATTATGCTGAATGAAGACAGGACAAAGGATCTGCACAGAAGAAAGAATATCCTGATGCTCCCCAAACCCAATTCCCTTTTTCATCAGATTCAGGCTCTATAGCAGTTAATCCACTAAAACTCAATTCAGACAAGACAGAACTACTGACTTGAGGTGTCAGTTTCACTCTTATTAGCTGCCATTGTAGCATCTCAGAGGATCAGACTCATAGGCTGAGTGGTTCTTAGGTTTGAAAAGTGGTACGGTAGACTAAAATCAAAAGTGATTTCATGGTCGGAAAGCATTTCTCATTAGCTACATTTATGGCAATTGATAATTCCAGTTATAGCCATCCCTCATTTGATACCATGGTTCGGTCCTTTCCAACTCCTGTGTAATACACTATTGTTTTAATACAGACTGTTTATTGTTTTAATGTATTGGATTCTAAATATTGCTACCTGCCCTGAGACCTTCAGGTATAGGGTGGGATAGATAGATAGATAGATAGATAGATAGATAGATAGATAGATAGATAGATAGATAGATAGATAGATAGATAGATAGATAGATAGATAGATGTTATACCAGGAATGTGCACTAATTGGTTTTTGATATTTGATTCATAATGAATCAAATGTTAGAAAATCCATATTCGTCCTAATAGATCCCCTTCAAATGTGGTAGGATTCTATTCAATATAAATGTGTTTGTACAAATATGTACAAATATCCAATATGAATGCATATGGATCCTGGATACAGATATTGCATATGGATCCTATACAAATGTGTCATTATTGGATACATATCCTGTACCAACGCATACTTATCAATACATATCCAATACGTATCCCCAGTTTAACTAATGTATGAACTATTTGTACAAATGTTCTGAAACATTTGTATTTGAACGAATGTTAATGTACAAATGTTGTAACACTTGATTTGTGTCTGAATTCGTATGAATTTGTACGAATAATGAATGTTACGAATATTCATGAACATCCCTGTGTTATACTGGTAATTATCACCTATGGAAAATTGGAGGGTTAAGGGAACACAGTGGCCCAACCTGCCTATGGAAACAGGCCACACTGCAGATGCTAAAACAAGCTATTGCATCTTTCTGGATGATATTAAATGATGAAACTTGAATCTTGCCAACCACGTAAGAGCAAAAGAACTGCACAAAACTATTTCATGAAGGACAATTATAAACATGAAGAACACTATCATCTTGACTTGTTAGTCATGTTGGTCTTGTGATTAGAGTGACAGACTCAGATCTTGTAGTCAGCAGGATTAATTCCACACTCCTCCATGAAGCCAGCTGGGTGGCCCTGGGCTAGGCACAGCTCTCTTTCTGAGCTCTCACAGCCCCACCTACTCACAAGGTGTCTGTTGTGGGGAGAAGAATAGAAAGCTTTTCAGTCACTTTGAGTCCCCTTAAATGGGTGAGAAAAACAGGGTATAAAAACCAATTCTTTCTTCTTCTTCTTCTTCCTCCTCCTCCTCCACTACTACTACTACTACTACAATGAACTTGATTATTTGGAAATACAAAAGCATATCTCCAGTCACCACAGGCAGAAGCCTAGCTTCACAGTCTCTGCCACCAACCAGCCTGAGTAGTTTTAAGAAAGGATTAAATAAATTCATGAAAGTGTATCAGTGGCTAATAGAATGGATGCCTAGGTGCTGCCTCGCGGCTGAAGAGACAGACAGGATGCCTCTAAATGCCATTTGCAGGGAACTAAACTATATTCTCATTCCTTTATTTGAAGGAAACACTACATAGTGAAGGCAGCCAGTTAAAAACAGGATCATCCAAATTAGATCATGGAGTTACCAAAATCATAAGTTGCAATGACTGGAGCCTTTTCAAGCTTAGCTGGGGGACATGAAGAGGAAGATTGCTGGAACATTTTGTCCAGATGAATGATCCACTACAGTATCCCTGAAGTGTTCAAAAGCATCTGTGATCCTCACCTGCTGTTGACAGGTTAAAAGCAGTCCACAAGCATACCTGTGGTGTCTTAAATAGTCCAGGAGCAGTGTTTTTACATCACTTCTGGTGTTCTGCTAGGTTTGGACCCTTGCAATGTTAAGTCCAGACAATGAAATGCTTGGCTCCACTCTCATGCACCAGGTATAACAGCACCACACGCATTACCCAGTTGCAGCTAGGTGTGGGTGGGACATCCAATGGAAGGACATTTTTCCAGGAAAGAAACAAGAGATGAACCATTCATATTATCAGCACAGGGATGCTCCAGTGCTCAAAATGCAAATGGCCCCACTTGCGCTGGAACTGACCTTTCCTAAGATTGTCTTCCTATCCTATTCTACTAAGGTAAGTACAAATTCAGCCTTTATGCCTGTCATGGACATGGAAACCATAACATGGTATAATCCTAGGATGTACATAGGATTCCCCTCTTGCATATGGCTGAATAATTATGTGTGCAAACAAACCAGAACAGACTGTCAGAAATCTATCTTCTTCAACATATTGGCCCTCTTGACTGTGATACCAGTTGCTGGAGGAGAAATGAGTTTCACACTGAGAATTGCCATTTTTTAAATAGGTAGGTTGTAACCTTCAGATGCTTGATTTTTTTGATCTGCCACACAGCCAAGAGTAATTGGAAGTGGTACGAAAAAATGCTACTGTGTGCTGATAAGCTTTCTCATGTTTTTGCTTTAATCAACACAGTTTTCTTGCTAGAAGTTGTGATACTAGCAAATAGACAGTTTTGATGTATGCTTTCAGAATGCCAGAATGAGAAGGGAGGAAAAAAGAAAGGGAAGGAAACCACAGAACTGAAGAAAATAAAACTGCTCATGAGTAAAATATCTCTGACATCCACTTCACTGCTAAAGCCAAAAAGTATAATATACTTGGCTTTTCCGGCTATTTACATTGGGACAGCCACATTAGTCTTTTTTCAAAGATAACAAGAAGAAATACAAACACACAAGCAATTTTGTGAACTCAAGTGAAATAGAAAACAGAAAAACTATAAGCAGATGACTGCTTAGAACATGTTTGCTTAACACAACCACCTAAGTATAATTTCAAAGAAACAGAGGGCAGTTTAACATAGCTCTGTTATCAGATGCCAAAGTTGTAGGTTCTCTTCAGAAAGCATTGAAGTAGCTGAAATACATTTACATGGAAGTTGAAAAGTTCTTCACACGTCTAGAAAAATCAAACCTTTGTATGCCATTGATCAAAGTTTGTATATTTATGAGCTGTTAATAATGCAACCAGCCTTTTTTCCCATTATTATTTAATTTCATTAGTTTTTGAAACAACTATAAATACTTGTTATTAGTGTAAGACAAAATATACCATGCAGTTACTGATGATCTGGAAAATTTCAGGGTTTCACAAACACAGTGGAGTGGTGATCTTGCACATCCAGGGATTTCACGTTACAAAATACCAGGATGTATGCATCGTGTCATCACAGGACAACATTGCCAGACTGAGAGTGCTTCTGCTTTCCCCATGCTGTTGCCCTGTAACATGCAATATGTCTGCAAAAATTATACTTGGGATATCACTAAATGGTGCAATAAAGCAGAGAAGTCTCCCACCAGTGTATTTGATTCGAGACCATAGTCTGTCCATCAGCCTCAGCCCCATTATACTGTTTCAGTACTCAAGTGTGTTCCAAAGCAAAACCAGAAACTGACCAACCTAAAATGAAAAAATAGCAACAAGAGCTTGGTCAGTCTGGATCCATTCAGATTGTGGTTGCCAGGGGGTGGTCGAAATATTTCAACTTCTTTATTTCTTTTTTCCCTTAAACCAGTGGTTCTCAACCTGGGGGTCGGGACCCCTTTGAGGGTCAAATTACCCTTTCAGAGGGGTCATGATGAGTCTCCCATTGCCCTTCCCTCCCACCTCCCAACTGCTCTGCCCCTGTGGTTGGGGGTCTCCACAACATGAGGAACTCCATTAAGGGGTCGCGGCATTAGGAAGGTTGAGAACCGCTGCCTTAAATGAACTGTGGAACTGCAGGATCCACCTTGGCTCACTAATTTTTTCAGGTGCACATTGCTTGTCTTCTTATAGACCTCTGAAAAACTTCTGATAAACCCACAGTGTTGTAAATGGTTCCTTCTACAAGGGTAAAAATCAGGGGTGTGCAAAATTGCAATTTTCAGGAATGTAATTTTTGATTTGATTTGAATCTTTAAAATTTGAATTTATCCACATTTGATTTGAATTAAATTTGAACCTATTTGTTCAAATTTTTTATTCGAATTTGCACATACGAATGTCGACATCTGTATGTGCCTATACACATCTGTATGCATCCCATACGCTTATGCATCCGTACACATCCATACGGATCCCGTACGCATCCCATTTTTGTCCTGTACAGATCAATACAAATGCATACGGATGTGGGAAAGATGGTACGGGCAAGTATGCATCATGTACTGTACGTATCCCTACACATACAAATGTCCAAATAATCTGAACAAATAAACTCAAAAAATCAAAATTCCTTCAAATGTTTAAATTTGAATTTATAGACATTTGATTCAAATTTGAATGTCCAAATTTGAATGAATTTGATTATATTTCAAATGTTTCAAATATTCATGCACATCGCTAGTAAAAATTGAGGCAACCAGGGCTGTGCACAGAGCCAATTTCCACATTCTATTAAAGGTGAATAGAATGTAGAAATATCCGGCTCCAGCCGAATACCACCACCCCACCCCACCCCCGGATGTGGGGGTATTCAGATCCGGGCAGATTTACCAGGGAGAAGGTGGATATTTGAAATTCATCTTGAGCTTTAAAAGGCTAGCACTAGCATATTAGAATGAAGAGAATAGCAGAGAAATGAAATGAACAACAGATGTTCATAGCTCCTATCCCATTGGAACTAAGTCACTTTTTAACTGGCCTTTTAGTCATTTGAAACTATGGCTGCCTCCAAACTTGTGGAATAAATCCACAGCTAAAGGAAAAACTGCACCTTACTAGCTGTGAAGTGACAACCGGATGTCCCAACTAAAAAACAGCTCTGTAGCTTCCTCTTTGGAAGCTGCAAGAGCTGAGTATGTATTCATGGTCACATGGGATGAGGCATTCGATCAGAACTGAGCTGCCCTTCCTGCTCTCATTTGTCTCTTCTGCCCACACTGGTGGGAAAATTTGAATCTTCTTTATACTGTGCAGCGAATGTTGGTAAATCAGCATTAAGGTATGTTCACAGTAACAATCGGATAATGCACTGCCTTAACAATCCATTGATCATCATGTGTGATGCCCTGATCATAACTGAGCATTCCACTGCATAGTATAAACAAGCCTGGACAGAGCATATATAACATACCCATAATTCTAGAATGATCTCCAGCTTAAACTTGCCTCCCATCATCTCCCATAGCCCTCATCTGAGTGTTTCTATGTCCTGGAGAGATAAATACAGGAGCCCCTGTCTTGCTATCTTCCTTTCTGGATTTAAGATGCTCTTTTGTTCTGATGTGTTTATGCTTTATGACCTTTCATGAAAATAGACTGTAAACATATTGCTATCTTGTATATAAAGATAGCATTGCATATTGTGGTGACAAAATATGGACAGAAATATAATCCTTCAAAGTAAGGTATTGTGGTATTTATTTCCTCCTAAAGTGGTAAGGTGATAGGTCCTGCTGTCTCTACGAAAAACCAAATGTTTACAAATACTAAAGCCTATAAATTTGAAGTGGAAGCAGAATACAGAATATTCTTGTTAATGCAGTACATTTTCTGGTAATTTTATAGTCTAATTTTCAGCGGTTCCCCGCAGAATGAATGCAGTTCTGAAGGCAATTTTATAAAGTACTTTGTGGATAACTATTATCTGCTAATTATTAGAAATTGCATGTTGTTGTTAATTGCATAAATAAATTGTTTTATCTGAAAGCCATTAAAAAAATGTTTGGCGATTGAAGCATATATGGTTTTGATGCTCCTGTATAAAACATTTAACTCTTAAAATAATGATATGGTGCTTTAAACCAATGTCCCCGACTAATGCATGATGAGAGAAAGATCTAAAAATGTGTTTTATTTTTTTAAAATTGAGCTCTTTGCTTAACATTTTTGCACTCATTTGCTGCATAGAAAGTGTGAAAAGTACGTGAAAAATATAAATTCTCATCGGAGCATTTTTGAATCATCACAGTTGGCTTATTTATTGTTCATTAATAGTATATTGTATGATATTTATACATATTAATGCTATTAAATAACTTTCTTAACATTTAGGAAAAACACATGGACATTTTATATTGTTATTTCACCACCAGACTGTGGGCCTATCAATCTACCAGGGTCACTATTCCTCTGTTCCCGCCCAGAGTGCAAACTCCAGGGTGATTCTATTTATCCGTAAGGATACTACTGTGCTAGTAGTTAAATTTGTTCATCTTTGCATTGTACTATGGATACATATGAAGATCATAGTATTGTCATTCTAGGGTCTGGTCTAAAGCCTGCAAGCCTCCTGGCTTCCTGCCATCCACTTCCACTTTCTCTTCCCTTCCATTTGACTTCTGAATTGAATAGTACACCTGTTACCGTACACTTGGCACCCAATCTTTATGCATGCAAAGACTTCCAGCCTGGCAAAAAACTTTTGCCAGAGAAGACTTTGGGGGGATGAGGATTTTCTTTTTATTTCCCTCTTTCTTCCTTGCTTTCCTCAGCTAGTATAGTGCTTTTGGGAAGACTGTAGGACCAAGTTTGGTGTTGGGCAACTCTACTTGCGATCTGGAGCCAAGATAGAGTTTTGTAGATGGAGCTAGTTTAATGGGTTAGGCATCACTAACAACTGGGAAAGAGCTGTTCAGAACTGCTAGGGACCTTAAGGTTGTGCTTCACTGTACAGCCTAGGAGACTCTTTCTCCTTCTCTAGTACAATTTCAGTATTTTATAGAGGTCTCTGTAACAGGTCCCTTTTTCCTTGATATATTCTGTCTTGGTCTGTATTGCTGTGCCTTAACACATTGTGTTTGGGCCTATATTTCTATGTGGCATACACAGCCTTCTTGCTACTGGAGGTAGACTATTGTGAAACAAATTTGCCTTTTTCTTATATTATTGTTTTTAATAAAGGTTGTCAAAGTTTTATATTATTTCTGCCTCAGAACTCCTTCCTTTGCCCTTTCTCCTGGAACCCATGGAACTCCTGGAACTGCTTTAGAATGTTTGTTAAAGCAGACTCTGGAATAACCAGACCTGGGGAATTCTCCCAATACAGCAGGGATGCGTGCATAATCTCAGCACTGTTTCTGCTAGAAATGTGCACGAGCTGTTGCCATCCCGAAATATGGCCAACTTCCACCAACATTTCAGTTCCTGCAGCAATTCCAAGCATGCCTTTATTTGCGGTGTGAGGTGTTCTTTTGCAATTGTGATCCTTCAAGGCTCCTGAATCCCACATCAGTGTGGATGAGGCCAATATCTAGGAAACTCTGGACACTAAAGAGAACAGGCCTGTTGTATTTTTTAACAGGCAATTACAAAAGGGGATCTTTTCAAACAGAGCCAGTTTGGTCTAGTGGTTAGGGAGCTGGACTCTTATCTGGGAATACTGGATTCGATTCCGCCCTCCCCCATTAAGCCAGCTGGGTGACCTTGAGCTAGTCACAGCTCTCTTCTGAGCTCTCACAGCCCCACCGACCTCACAGGGTGTTCTGTTGTGGAGAGAATAACAGAAAGCTTTGTCAGCCGCTTTGAGTCCCCTCAAATGGGTGAGAAAAGCAGAGTAGAAAAGCCAACTCCTACTCCTACTCCTCCCTGAAATTTATTCCTAGTTACCTTATCAGGACTGAGATTACATGATTCTGTGCAACTTAATCTTGGAACAAATTTAAAGGGAGTTTTATTTAGTTTGCATCCCCATAGTTAAGATATCCAAGTGAAAATTTTCAGCTAAAGAGACCTTCAGAGTTGGGTAGACAGGAGCCTTCAGAGAAAACTTGAGAGTAGGAATGTGCATGAATTGGTTTTTTGATATTCAATTCGTAATGAACTGAATGTTAGAAAATCTGTATTCATTCAAACAGATCCCTTTTGAATGTAGGATTATATTTGATGTGAATGCATTTGTATGAATTCGTATGAATATCCAATATGTATCGAATATGAACAAATATGTATCCAATACATATCCATCACAAATGCATGCATATCCAATATGTATTCCATAACATATCCATGCTCTGAAAAAGTCAAATCCGACCTGAATCCACTTTTGATCCAATCTCGATCCATGTCAGATGCAATCTGGATCTGTTGCGGATGTGACTGGTGCAGTCACTTTCCCATCTCCCCAGTCTAATGAATGTCTGAACTATTCATATGAATGTCCAAAACGTATTCATATTAATGTTAATGTACAAATGTTGTAACATTCTATTCTTGTACAAATGTCCAAATTCATACAAATTCATACAAAGAACGAATTTTAGGAATATTTGCGCACATCCCTAGTTGAGAGAGTAATCTTTTCTAGACTAGAAACTCCTAGGAATCCAAGGGCAGAGACTTCCTTAGACCATAGCAGTGTTTGGAAGGGAGGCTCCTAATATGCTCACTGATCCAGTATACCAGGAAGTGCAGAATCACCCTTAGCTACACTGGTCACTCTGCTATTATTCAGCAGCAACCAAACTCCTGGCTTCAGAAATTCAGAAGTCATGCACTCCCATCCAATCAGAGCTTTGTGTTGACATTCCTGTAAATCTTGGACACCTTGACACATATGTACAAGAAACATTACAAAATAAAACAAATCCATGCCTACCTCTTATTTTCAAGTTTTCATTCTGATTAAAGCAAAAGAAAAAGGGTTTCTGACCTGTATATAAATGCCTAGCTTTGGCCACGTACTGGCTATATCAGGGAAACAATCCCCGAACAAGAGGTGGCAAATATAGTAGCACATCAAAACCCATTCAAAGCTGTACATGACACTGGGATGATGGGATTAAGGAACACCAGTTTCTACAGATATATGATTCACTAGAGGCCAGCAGCATAACCAACTGCCTTTGATTTTCTCACTCAGGTAGGTCAGGAACTCATCTTTCACCAAGTGAATTGGAAGCAGCTGTTCCATGTTCTAAAGGGTTCATGGATGTTGTAAAGAGCTGTTCTCTGTTGACACTTATGACATTTTCATCACTGAAAGAGAAGGAGAAAGCAATTCCTCTCTCCTTCCTAAGCATTTTGCAATGCAGCTGAGGGCAAGTATTTGTGAAGAGAATACTTAGAGATATTGTATTGATTATTCACTTCCAGTCACAATGACAGGTTTTCATGTCATTCGGGATGCATGTAAACTTGTCTGTGTGCTTAGGATACCTAGTAAGGTGACAGTCTATATAAGGGGCAACTGAACCTTTAACAGTTTTGCAGAAAAATTAATTTTAACAGTTGCAGCCTGCATTAGTAGCAACATTTTCTGGAATATCTTCTCTGGAGAACCTTTTTTTTTTTTAAGGTAGCAAATCTGACATCTTTTCTATATGCTCAACTGATTTACTGAATGTTGGGTTTCCTCCCTCCCTAATGATGTTAGATGTGGGAGATATCTGGGTGTATAACTATTTCAGTTTCAGTGGCAGGTGGTGGCATTTGAACCCAACGAACAGATGAACAGGCAAAGCACAGATTGGGATCTGCTTAGTTTGGTGGATTTGCTGGCACCATTTCTTCAGTAATATGGCACCATCATCCTTTTACAGAGTTGCAACATTGTGTTTAGTTTCCAAACTGTGTTTGGGCACTTTTTGGAAACATTGCTCTAGAAAGTCAGAAGCAACTGCAGGAACAATAAAAAGATCCATATTTAGGTCTGCAAACACTCTCTGAACTCCTGCATTTTGCATTCCTTGACTGATATCCGCAACTGCTCAGAGGAGTCTTTTCAATTAAACTATCCAATTAAACATAGAAGTCCAAGAACTGGCCATTAGTTGCTTCAGACAATATAACGTAGAGTAGAAATATAAATGAAGGACAGAAAACCTTTTTAAAATATGAGCCCAGGCAAGATTTTGTTTGAGTCAGCCACTTACAGAGGCAATCTGAGGCTCTGTCAAGGTTTACCAGCAAAACAGTGCTGAGGTACAGCAGTCTGATGCTGTTACAAGTACCATACTGGAACTCTATTCTTGGTGCCAAACTAGGCTTTAGGCCATTGTGGTTCTCATTTGGCTCAATAAAAGATGTGTCTCTAGTTGCTATATGGTCCTTCTGCCATTGCTGTGCTGCTTTTGGTTCACTGACATGGTTCTGAACACAGTAGATTAAAAACATATGAACGTAAGGGAAGTATTGCTGGACCAGGCCACAGCCCATCTAGTTCAGCTTCCTGTCTCACTCGGTGACCCACCAATTGCTTATGGTCATCTCAAGCAGAAGACAAAGGCAAAAACTCCACCTTGGATGGTAGCTTGGCATCCATTCTAGAAGCCATTGAAGTTACTCTCCCGATCACACTCATGGGCTATATATCCATCATAGGCCAGTGATTATGACAATTATTATTAACCTAGAAATTATTAATTTTTATTAGTATTATTATTGTGATAGAAACTATTATTTATTTCTTGTGCTTGTTGAATACCAGCCAGTCATGCCTGATGTCTAGTTGTTACATGGACAAGTAGAAAAGTGCTTTGTGTTTCCTTTTCTGTGCAAAGTCAGGGATTGAACCTGTGTGTGTCTCTCTGCTTTCCAGGAAGGTGCTCTATCACTGAGCAAACGCAACTCCTTCTCATTTATTTAGTGCTCAAAATTGAACTGAATGCTGCGTGAGAAATAAGACCAAGCAAGCTTCCTGCAAAATAGCTTCCTGTTGCAAAGTAAAAGTGTGTGTCCTCCAAGGCTTGACCCCATTAAGGCCCTTGGAGAAACACAAAGAAGCCAGCGCTGATGCAAAAGCAGTCCAAGTTACTTGCCTTTGTCTCTTTCATTCATACATACAGACTCTAAGAATAGGCCCCGTGATACATTCCCATAAGCTCCTTGAATCATTTTCCTCTGGGCAAATTAGCACAGCTGTTCCAAATTCAAATACAAAATCTATTTACTGTTAAAAAGAGTGTCTTTTCCTGTTAGACTCTCATATGAAACCCCTTCAAGTCTGCTTGAATGATGCAAAAGGCCAGACACCCAAGTTAGTTTGAGCAGGAAAATCACAGCTGGACGTTGCTGAGTCAAATCCAATGCCCCCATATAGTCAATAAGATTCACTCTCCACTGGCTTGAATGGGTGTTAGATGGAACTCTATTGCCATGGCAATGGACAAATCCCAATAACTTAGATCAGGAAGTGGTAACTTGGATACATTTCTTACAAACTGTGCAGACATATACAAAATATGCAGACATATGCTAGTGAATACTATCACAATGAATGTGTGTTGCTTTTATTCCAGGAAATATTTAGCACGTTTATTATCATTTAGGAGAGCAAACAGTATGGAATTCAAATTGCCATTAAACGTTCACTTAAAACAAAATGAATGTTATTCTTCAGAAAAGGTACCAAGTGAAGTTGATAAAACAAAATTCATCCTTGTCACTAACAAGTTTTGCCTAACATGAGACTGAAAAATGCTGTGTGAAAAGTAGTTTATAACTTCTCAGCTGTCACAATATCAGGTCTGTTATGATTCATTTTATAAGCAATATTTGTTCTCTGGCCAACAAGACAGACCTTATTTCTCTTAACGTAGCTAAATTTTGTTATACCACAAGAACGATATGACAAAACTTATCTTTTGGTTAATGTTGTTAACATGAGACGTTTTCGCACGGGGGTGAACGGGACGCGTGGGAGACAGCTGCGGACACGGCATCCGCATTGCCCGAGCGCGGCTTGCGCTCCGACGTGTCCGCAGCTGTCTTTCTCGCGTTCGAAATGTAGAGCACTTTAAAGTGCTCTACATGCGTTCGAACGCGGACGAGCCGCCCGCAGGCGTTCGGGGGGAGAAGCATTCGCGCCTGCTTCTGTCTCCCGAACAGCTGCGGGCTCGCCTCCGACGCCGGCGCGGCTTCGACAATCAGCTGTTTGACAATCAGCTGATTGTCGATCTGCCTCCGCGGCTGTCTCCGCGCCCCTGGCCGGCCTTTGCCGACTAAGACAGCTCCCGGCGCTTTGAGCATTCGCACACAGACGCTCCAGAACGCGTTTACACGCGTTCTGGCGCGTCTGTGTGTGAAAGGGGAAAGCGCCAGGAGCTGTCTTAAGCTTCCCGTCCTACTCCCGTTCCAAATGGAACGGGAGTAATGCGAAAACGTCTATGTATATTACCTTCTGTCAATTAATGCACTTTTTATGCTTTTATATAGTTTTTTTATATAGTTTTATTTGTTCAGTGACCATAAATAAACTAATCAATCAGATTTCGGCTGAAAAGAGAAAGGACACTGAAACAGCACTGGAGAGATATTTGCAAAGAGACATAAAATATTTCATGGCCTAGGATAAACAGCAGCTTGTATTTCTGAACTTCAGGGAGAAACGCCAAAATATGCAGCCAGAAGAATAAAACTCAGGCATAAAGGACAGGTAAGGAATGAATGCCCAGGTAAAAATATTTTGGGAAATATTCTCGCAGCTTCCAGTGGGTCTCCCAAAATACCGAAACATAAAACATCCACATTAGTTTAACTAACCTGTTTCTTCAGAACAGGATTTTTCAGCAGGTGTTGCTTACATGATGTACTACATCCAGGATGAACTACATCTGGTGAAATTCCTACTCCTGTGCAACTATTTAACTGTGAAGAAGTCTTATTCTCCTTACCATCTGGCACCTTAACTTATAGTCTCAACCCACAGGCACCACTGTTGTCAATCTATGATTTTACGACAAATTGTTTTTATCAAGTTGACTGAGATGTGAGGTTAGTATATTATGGCCCTGCAGAATACTTTTCAATTACACCTCTGTCAGGTTCCCTCCCATCCGAAGCAAGTACTCATATGCATGCTGTGGCTTTATGCTCTACTGACTAGCTGACAGCTTAAAAAAATGCATAGGAATCAACATCCCTTAGAGAAGAAATATCAATATTTGGCATCAGTTAGTTTTAAACTCTCTCAAGCCACAGAGGTTTTCAAATGTGGGCTCCCTTATAGACTACAGTTCCCATGAGCACCAGTAAGTGCGCAAAGTCAAGAAATTATGGGACACCTCAACTAAGCAATATAGCACAAACACTTTGTTGTAGGAGGTGTCCCTAAATTATGTTAAATATGCTTATATTTCTATATACTGTTGTTGCTGTGAGGTTGTTTTAATATCATGTTTTCTAAGCTTTACAGTTTTATTGACATTAATCTCAAATTCTTTTGTGTTATTGTTATTGTAATGATGCAAATTTTACAATGTTGTAAACTGTCTTGAGCTACTGTTTTGGAAAACTAATATATTCCATAAATAAATAAATCTATGTCCTAAGCATGTGTTGGTTGTAACTGACACACCATTTCTATTTATCTACCCAGAGAGCAAATAAAATACTACAGAGAAAGAGAAAGAAAACAACAACTTGGTACCCTAAAAATAGTTATATTTATATCAAAACCAGAGTGTTATGCCTAATAGTTTTTACTTGATCATTTGTTTTTTGTTTTTCAATGCTTGCAAAGTGAGGCTGAACTAAGGCTAAATCCAAATGGGGAGAACATAGTGGCATTACGGCACCACTATGATGGGGTTGCATCATGTACCTGAGGCAACTCCAACATAGCCCCAATTCTCCCCACCACATAAACATGCTAAGAACTATGGCTGAAAAAGCTGGTGCTAGTTATGTGTTTCTCAGCAAGGGTGCTTTTTTAGGCCACCTACTTGCCTTCTGAATGGAGCCACCATGATTGCTCTGCATGCACGGAAGTGAAGGTGAGCATGCCTAAACACTCTGAATGCACAGATGTGCACATAACTAAAACGTGAGGACAGTGCAGTGACTAGGTACATGGGGAGGCAGGCAGAATGCCTCTAAGGCCATTTGCTGGGATCTGACAGCAGGTGAAGGTTTGCCCTTGTCTTCTGCTTGAGATGCCCATGAGCAATTGGTGGGCTACTGTGTGGGACAGGATGCTGGACTAGATGGTCTTATGTCTTCAGCTAGTAAGGGTTAATGGCATGAGACCAATATGTGCTATTTAAGAACTATTTTTACATTAACTATTTTTTCCCATAGTACCATCCCATGTATTATGAGAGTGTATATTTTCATACTCTGGTCTAGGTTTAAATGTACTGGCTACTCAGAAGTAGTTCCCACTGGATTCAGCAGCATCTGGTTCCTCAAAGTGAATGCATGTTATACATCACCACCTGTATATCACCTTAAGTCCCAAAAGTTTCAAAATCTACCCCACAATTAATCACACTGTTACCTGTGACTCCAAACAGATTAACACAAAATGGAATCCATGCAGAGAATTCACTTTTTAACAGTTCTTTACTACAAGTTGTTTCGTAAACGAGCTAAACCAATAGGTAAGAAGTACAGAACCTCTTTCTGCCAATAACGTGGCAAAACTGACTCCAATAAAGTCCTGTTCTGATGAAGTCTGGGCCTTCAGCAGTCAAAATTGTTTGATATTTAAAATGGTAAGGAAATTCAGATTTCTAACTGAAAATTCTATGTTGAGCTTTTTACGTCCTAACAAAATGTAGCTTTCTCTTTCAAATAATGCCTCAAAGGCATGATCTCTATTGCCAAATCTTGCTGCTGATTCTGTGTTTTGTTGCTTCTGGCTTTGGCTGGAAGGCGTTAAAATTTTTAATAAGCCCTGCTATATAATCTTTACTTGGTATCTGTTTGCTTTCAGTAGTACAATGATCTCCTGTTTCCTGCCTGGAACCTTTTAATTTTGCACCTGGCTTGTGAAACAGATTCCTTGACAGTCTTAATTATTTAACAAAAAACAACGAGTTGGTGTTTTGCAACATCAGGGACTTTTGTTAAATAAAATGCAAACAGGCGAATGTCTCTCATTCTTTCCTCTCTCTTTCTTTCTGCCCCTGCTTTCCGCTGAAGTCCCCTTATGACAGGGTGAGAAAAAGAACTTGGCACAGCTTGTTTCCTTACTTTAATCATGACACAGTTTGTTTTTGTCTGTTCTTTCTGCCTCTTGAATTGATTCTCACAAAATATGAGAAAGACTGAGAGTGCAGTAAGATGGGGCCTCTTATTCATTGAAGGCATTGGAAGAAAATGCAATGTAGCGCAACACTGCTTTTTCACAAGCAAGAAATACTTTAGTGAGACATTTCAGTAGATCATATTATGGCACGTTCAGCACATGAGCAATTGCAAAATGCTGTGATTACAATTCAGTGCAAGTGCAGAATACACTGGAAATAGGGCTCTGTAAATAGCATTGCCACCTTTTTTGGGGGGGAGCACAAACTTTTTTTGCTCAACACTCAGAAGATTGGCAATTTATCAATAAGAGAAATATATATGTGCCACTTGCTGTACTATATTGAGGATGAGGCCATTTCTACACTTGTGCTTTGTCCTCATGAGACTAGTGCAATCCTCAGGCCAATTTGTGTAGCTTCTGGTAAGGAGTACCTTCACTTGTAGGAGTTTTCAACCCAGAAATGCCTCCTGCCCTTACCAGAGACTGCCACAGTGTCTACTAGCAGTGGTGCATGAAATCATGCACCACACATGTCCTAATCCCTACCTTTCCTGGCCAGCGGAGCAACCATTCACACCTCTGCTGGGATCAGGGTCATCTGAGGTGCCAGGCAAGTGTGCTGGCACCTCACAAGACCTCAAATGTGACTGTGTGTATGGAGTGTCACCATCACCAAGCTCTACGAAGAAGATGGTAGTGCCTGGACATGTGCTCAGAACCAGGTAAGTCTCTGGGTGTGTGGGGCTTCCAAACTTACTGTGGAATTGATTTACATATTTATTTATGGGGGTCAGAATAATAAAAAAGATAAAATATCTAGACTATTCCTAAAACATCTTTGAAATGCAACCATTTGTTCCATCCTCTCTCCCTATCAGGACAGCACCCAGAAGAAGGTAGACATCAAATTTGTTGCAGAAAAAAGTACACTAAAAAGTATGCTATGTAGAAGAAAATGCACAGTTTATCTTTGCAATGTGTATGAATTAAGGAGGAATGGAATCTCAGCAGTAGAAAAGCAAAGAGTTGAACATTCCCCTAGGGAAATGTAATGGTAAACCACATCTGTATTTGCCAAGAAAACTGCATAGACGAGCCCTGTGGTCAACAGAAATCAACTGTGACTTGGCAATACTTAACAAGTATCAGAATTCAAATGCAGATTTTTTTAAAGCCAAGAGAGAGAGATAATAGAAGCAAACAAAATATGGAGATTAGGATATTTCATGTGTCATGGTACCCTTTTACAAAATATCTATCCTTTTTGATTATATATATAAAATTTACCATTATTGCATTATTGCTTTCCTCTGCCACCATCACGCTACAATGAGGAAGGGGGGAAGCTGAGGGGGCTAGGGCTCAAGGGGAGTAAATGATAGGGGGAGGTCCTCTAATCCCACCACTCTGAAGCTTACCTTTTTACCAGGTGAAGGGGATCCACAAATGCTTCCTGTGGCAAGGTGGCAGTGGTGGTGGCAGCAATGGGGCTATTGAGGTATCATAATTGCTGGCAATGGGAGGGGGTATTGGGGTATCAGTGGTGGTAGAGCTGAGGTGCGATTATGGTCCTTTCCTTATGGCTGACCTCCATGTTGCTGCTGAGCTGGATGGCAGCCCTTTGCCTGGGCCTGTTTCTGGATGAAGCAGACTCAGTGCTGAGATTACCCAGTTGAAGGATAGTCCTTTGGGGGCAGAAAAGTCCTCAGAAAAACTGGAAATGCACTTTAGCATCTGGTGTTTGACGAACGAAGATGACCTCCATCCTACTTAAATATAAGGTGTGACCATGACCTTTGTTTCATTCCTGCACCATTAAGTGCAAATGTGGTAAAAATCTGGTTTTTAACATTGCAAGATGTGCTTCTTTCATCAAGAAAAAGAACCGTGTCAGAATTCAAGACCTTCAATATTGATTGGTGGATCTCCTACTCTCCAGGAAAACTTCAAAAGTATTATTTTTACCTTTACATATGAACTTCACAGTGGCACCAATCTTTCCATGCTGTTTTTGAGATTGAGTATTGTGAATGAAATAGATAAGATGCATCCCAAGACCATGGACACAGTCATTTTGGTTTTATTTTGAAATTGGCAGTGTGCCCAGACTGGAAATACAATGCTTCAGAAGTGCCAGTGTTTTTCTTGGTAGCTTTCCTTGAATCTTGACTTCATTTCTAGCCACACTTACTAAGCAGGAAGTCCTTCTGAACTTCAGAAGTCTTATGCATGAATAAACATTTCAAATCAATCTGTGAGTCTAAAATTGATGATAAACAAGTACTGTAAGTAAATAGAACATTCCCAGTGAAGCAGGATGGGTGATTTCTAAGCACAGCTGCAATTTGCTAAGCAAATGGACTGATTGAGTGAAGGAGAAATTCATGACTATCTTGAAAGGCCAAAAATTGTGCATATGGGCTATCTAGCATGTAAAGATGCTCCACTTTTCATCATCCAACAGGTGTTCACATTGGGAGACCAAGGCTGCATCCAAACTTACCTCAAAAGAGCACAGCTTTCTTCTGCCCACAGCAGTGCAGCATCTGACTGAAGGGTATGAGGTAAAAAGATGCTGATCAATCAGCATATTTTATCTCACTTTTTCGGGGACATGCTGTGCCCCTGCTGCGGGTAATGGTGTGTCCCATCTCATTGACAGGAAGCTGCTTTGGCAGGGACAGCTCAACCTTCCAATGTGATCGCCCTGTCAGGCATACTAGAAGTGACTGTGCTGTCCCTGCGCTGCTTCAGATTGCTGGGTCTGACCAACAGGAAGCAGCTTCAGAGGAACAGCAACCCAAGGATCTTTCTGCACTTATGTTGGATAAGCCTTTTTCCCTAGATTGAAATAATCTAAATCTATATTAGCTAGATCCAGATCACCCACAGGCAGAAGCATCTGCATTGTGAGGGCTTTAGAACAGCAAAGTAATGCCGATGCATAAGACTTGTTCCACATTAGTGTATGTGAGCTGCCTCCTTATGAACTGCCTATGAACATACATTAGTGTATGTGAGCTGCCTCCTTATGAACTGCCTACACTGCAATGCAATTGGCCCACAGCATCTCCAGCACCCAATACAACTGACCACATCCCGATCAATCAGAAGAAGGCAATCAAAAATCACTCTTATATCTTTGCCAAAATTTTTGTCCATGAGATCACTAGCAGATAAGGTTGATCTGAAGTCATCTTCACCTTATATAAACACTAGCAGGATGATTTATTTTTCAAAGACCTAAACTAGACCATCAGTTTCTGTTGGTTAGAAATTTGAGGCATAAACATGAAAAGTGTGCAAAATGTTGTTCTGAAAGATGTAAAGCAGTCACACATTCTTGTTAAGGCGCCCACTGTTTAGGCGTGTTGAGGTAACTATACAAATGTCCAAGAGCAAAGAAAAGCCCTGATTCTCCTTTTTCCAAGTCTTACCACAGGGCAGGCCCAAACATCATATGGTGATGAACTATTATCCTCACAGTTTGATTTAAAGGGATAGGGAGCCAGACTCTTATCTCAGAATACTGGGTTTGATTCCACCCTCCCCCATGAAACCAACTGAGTGGCCTTGGGCTAGTCACAGCTTTCTTCTGAGCTCTCACGGTCCCACCTACCACACAGGGTGTCTGTAATGGGGAGAAGTAGTGAAAGCTTTGTCAGTTGCTTTCAGTCCCCTTAAATGGGTGAGAAAAGCAGGCTAGAAAAGCCAACTCTTCTTCTTCTTCTTCTTCTTCTTCACAAGCAGAGATAAGTGTTGGGTTCAGAACTTGCAAATTCCTTTCAATACTGGTTTAAAGATCTTTTTGGTACCTTGGAACATGACCTAGGCATATCTTCCCCCAATGTCCTGGGTTCAATATGGTTTAGATGGTTTGCTATGTGTTCCAGTCATGTGCTGCTGCCCAGCATTTCAGGGGACATGCCAGTTTTTGCAGTGTATGTTTCAGCATTCTGTACAAAATATTCAATGATTTCCAATTCTATTTCTCTATACCAATTGATCAAAACCAAAACACATCATAGTTTAATATAAGTTAAGCACCATAGGGTTTCAGCCTCCTTCAGTTTGCCACATAATCAAAATCTGACTCAACAGATGTACAATATATGAATGAATGAATGAATGAATGAATGAATGAATGAATGAATGAATGAATGAATGAGGGATGGATGGATGGATGGACTTTATTGATTAGTCACGTGACTATATCATATAAAGTTTCAAATATACGAAAGATAAAAATAATGTAAAACATACAAGGATAAAATTTATATATATATATATATATATATATATAAATTTGTCCTCATCACCTTTGCAAGGGACCCCATTTGACTCCATATATGAGAAACTTTTTATCTGAACAGTCTCCGAATCAGCATCCAAATCAAACATTGTTCCAGTTGCACCACGTAAAGGGTTTCATTTATGTTCAGAAAAACTTTGGGATTTATAATAAACCATGATAACAGAATGGATTTGTTTTGTATCTGGCAGGAGAACCCTTTCAGGGAAAGGGATTTTTTTTATTATTATTAGAGGAGTGTTTGCATATGAGAAGGTTGTCATTATATCACCAGAAGGAACCAAAACAACTCTCTGTTGGCAAGATATCACTCTCTCTTTCATTAATTAAACTGTTATATCACCTAAATAGCAGCTCACATTGTTCTATGTAGACCACCTGTCCTTGCATTGTACGATGAAATGGGGAAACAATCCAACTGGCAGATACACATTGCATCTCTATGAAAGACAAACTAAGAACATTCCAATCTCAGAATCTAGAACAAGAGGAAGATGGGTAATAGAAGAAGCAATGTCTGGAACCTTGCTAGACATTAGACCAACGGTTCTCAACCTTCCTAATGCCGTGACCCCTTAATGCAGTTCCTCATGTTGTGGAGATCCCCAACCACAGGGGCAGAGCAGCTAGGAGGTGGGAGGGAAGGGCAACAGGAGACTCATCGCGACCCCTCTGAAAGGGTAGTTCGACCCTCAAAGGGGTCCCGACCCCCAGGTTGAGAAGCACTGCTTAGACAGTGGAGATGATGACAATCATGATCTTATGAAATCTGGAGAAATTTATTCTTACCTACCTGCCCTTCTCATTTTTTTGTCCAAAAGTTCATGACCAAACATGAACTTTTATCTGTATACCAAGCCCAGTAGCACTAAAATAATTTAAGTGGTTTTTTATTTTTAGCTACAGTTGCCCAGTCACTGCCTTTTCTTCAGGTGCTTCTGTTATTGAAGACTGCTACAGATGGCTCCATCTATAAAGCTCCCCACATCAGCATAGGAGGTTCAGGGGCTGTTGTAGGAATGAGACAGTGAATGAACGACTGCTGTGAGCAAAAAACTCCACTTGCACCAACAAGAATTCTGTCTAGAATCAGTTCAGAGGACTGGAAATGGCACCTGATTTTTTCCATGTTCAATACTCCATAGAGCAATTCTTGGCAGGGGAAGTGGAATTGACTTAATGAAATACCCTGGAATCACTTGGAACAGGATTAAGGCAAGTATGCCTCTTGAGATTAGGTCATGACCAAAAGGGACAATATAAACAGAACCTATGGTCTTTTCTGCACTTACCTTAGGAGCATTTCACAAAATTCTCCAGATGCCCCAGATCCACATGCTGGTGCAGCTGACAGGAACACCACAATCCCTGCTAGCACACTATGTCTGCGTTGGACATAGCATAGTTTGACCTAGGTGGCCAAAATGGTCACCTAGACTTAGATATAAGATGATCTGGTTTTACAAGTCTACTGTTAGTCTAGCCAGTTCCAGTTGAGTTAACTGCATGTAAACCAATTTGGGCATATCCTGAAGAGGTGGTGTAGTAATAAACTCATGACAAAGATGTGATCCTCATGCCACACAGCTCTCAGTGTGCCTAGGGCAGTGATGGCGAACCTTTTGAGCTTGGTGTGTCAAAATTCGCAAGAAAACCTATCTTAATTCAGTTGCTGTGTCACATCTAGAAATATCCATAATTTTGTATATTTGTAGCTCTAGTAAAAAGGTTATATTTTTGATATATGTATTTTATTAAAAGCAAAAACAAATAATTATTTACATTAGTGACTTTTGTTGCTGAATTTTGTTTGCTAAATCTTCAATTGAAAGTTGGTATTTCGTACACTTCAAGAACAAGCAATCACTACATGCCCAGGTGACAGGGTGACTATGTGTGTCACCCAAAAGGGCTTGGCGTGTCACCTGTGACACGCGTGTCATAGGTTGGCCATCACCGGCCTAGGGCCTATGTTGTACAATTCAGCATCTAGATGGACTAATATTTTGCAAGTCAGCAAATAACTTCTAAAATTAAACTTATGTAATATGATTAATGTGAAAATCTTTGTATCTGAAAAAGCCAACCATTTGCCCAAGCATAGCATCTTGTAAATTATGGAACTGATCAAGCCTACCTATTCTCTATAATGCTGAAATTTGTGACAGAACAAAGGAGATTTTTCTGGTTGCTGACATTCCCCACTGGCATAAAACAGTCCCTTTACAGACATGTTCAACACAGGGATCAGCATCACTTATGTGTCTGTCTTTTAGGGCAAGGCTCTTTAGGGATTGTTAAAATTGAATGAGAAATGACAGATGTTTCTTCCATTGCAGTTGTGAAGTCAAGGATTAAAAATAATATTCAAGTGCTTAAGGGAAGTCTGGTAAATGGAAAGTGGGAGTTATATAAATCCTCCTTTTAGAGAAGGTTTCTTTGGATAAAAGTAGAAAGTGAACAAGTCTTGTCAAAATACACAGGAAGATTTGTACAAAGCAAATCAATAGCTATAGCTTGAGGTAACCTTATATTCACCTCCTTGTGGCTTATTTTCCCTTTCTTCATAGAGGCTATGACCACAGGAGACGATTTCCAATTTCAATATAGGAATAGTTAAGCCAGGGCCGTTATTGACTATAGTTCAATCACTCAGAAAAGAATTGTCATGAATAAGTAGCAATAGACTGTAATAGAAGTGTAGTATTCTGATATTTGCCTAGAATAACCTGAACAATTTATAATGTTGATGATGTCTGTTAAAAGGATCTGGGATTGTTAAACAAAAGGCCTATGCAGGTTAACTAAGGCTAATAGGATTTGTAGTACACAGTTGCTGGAGTACCCTGGATTGGCAAATTTTGTGTCAGACTAATTCTGAAAAGAAAAGTCTGCATCTCACTAATGAGAAAAGTTTCCATATTAAAGTAATCAGGTGAGAATGAACAGTATGTGATGGAAACAGTATGAACTTGACCTCCCACAAGTCATATTCCTCAAATATTGTACAGAGAGAAGGATCAATAAACCTGGCCCCCCTCTGCCTTTTATCCTTCTTCTTTTAAAACAGCTCTAACAGAAGCAGCAGCCACATCATAGAGTCCCTTGGAACATGGTGTAGGTTATCTAACATGAAGCTGGCCCAATTCATGCAAGGTGGCTCACAATGGTCTAGGTTTCTGGTCTGGTCACAGCAGCAGTTTTTAGTAAATCACCCACTCATGTGCTGTCCACACATGAGCTTCTAGTCAGGTGTTCCACTTGGAATGCTCTATAAACCACTTGCAAGCACACTTAGGACAACTAGCTACAGCACCATTTTCATGCCATGACCCATTCCAAGATCTCATCTTATATGGTATTTTAGATGTCATCCAATAAGCAGTATGGACAAGGTATTCCAGATGTTCTGTTAAGTCCATCTGTCAACTCAGCATGGAAAGGACCAAAGTTACTGAGTAAGTCTTTGGACCTTTTTGCACTTTCTTCCAGATCCAGGTTCTGGCCTTTTTTATCTGCATGCTGATTTAGACTAGAGAGGTCCTGCCTCCACATTTTGTCTGCACCAGACAGAGAAGGGTTATCAAACTCAAATACACAGTGGGCCAAATTAAAACTTGGACAAAGTCTACAACTGAAGTTTTTTCTTCTCATCAGATATAAAATGAACCTTTTCATATGGAACAAACAAGTTTTGCTTAAACATTGAATCTGGAACAAGCAAAGCTTAATACTATAAACAGATGTTAAATCAAATGTCAAATAAAAGACACATCTGTGGCATTCACTTCTCTAAAAAGTTTCTATTTTTCACCTTTCGTTTGGCCATTTTTGGGAGGGGTAGCCCAATGTGACTGGTAGCAAGAGGCTGCTAATCAATGTGCAGAGAAGGGGCACTTGTGGGTCCTGATTGATGCACCAATGCACCAGCAGAGCATTCTGGGATTTGCAGTATTAGTGGTGCATGTGCTGTCTACCAGTAGGTCAGCTCTAGTATACATTTGGTATTTTCTCGTGGGCCAAATATAAATACACTGCAGGCCAGATTTGGTTCATGGGCCTGAGTTTGGCATCTATGAGACAGAATGTAATTCAGACTGGGAAACCCTCCTGGTCTGATAAGAATTCAGAATACTGGTGGTCCTGATAAAACTGATCCACCAGCATGTTAGGGCCATGGGGGCTCCATTTCATGCACTGCCAAAATGAGTCCCCCAGAGACTTTGAGGCCAAGTATTTTCATTCCCGGCTATTTGGGCAGCCAGAAAGGCAACCAGATAGTGACCAGCAACTGGCTGATCTGGACTGGCTGATCAGGATCTGTACAGGTAAGTGCTGGAAGATCCCAGCAAATAATGTAGGTGGAAATCACAACTACTGAATTCCTAAACGGTGAATAGCGCAAAGCTCTTAAAGGAGGAATGAGTGCTGGTGGGAGTGTCCAACAGCAAGGGCTTTTAACAACAGGTTAATACAGTAACCAACAAGAATATTAATAACCAAACTAGATGGTATAAGGAAATGTGTAACACACAACAAATAAATATGGACAACTGTACTAAGATTGATAAATATCTTATGAAATAAGCAATGAGAGCTGCCCAACTGGTGTTAGCAAAGGGATGCAATGATTCCAGCCTATGGATATTAAATAACATTGAGGCCTATATGTCAGAATTGATGTTATATGATCTTATCAGACAAAAAAGTTTGTTTCTGAGGGGAATAAAACTTAAATCTGATTGGTTCAGCAATCAAATAAACTTATATGCTGTTTAAACAATATTAAGTAAGGGTTATTAATGTTTTGCTATTCTGCTCAGGGGAAGGGGAGGGTATGTTTGTAACTTAGTTTGTTACACTTTTGTAACTGATGAACAATTGATATATATTATGCAATATTATTATATGTTTTTTGTTGTATATTATTCAGTATTTTTAAAAAGGAGGAATGAGTGCAAAATACCAGCCCTGTGGCAGAATCCAAAACTATGAACACTTCGGGCGAATCCCACAGCAAGCTTATTTCGAATTCAAAACGTTTTCAATCCTGGCAGACCCCACGTCAGGTTGGCTTAACACGCTTTCCGCGTGTTAAATCGCCCCAAAGCATTGTAAATGTTAATCCTCATTTCAACAGGTCTCACTCCGGATCCTGCGCTTGGTACGTGTTACATTTTTTTACCGTGGGGACCCTACCGTTTTAAGGGATGAGAATCCATGTTTAGGGTTTCCCTCTCCCAATAGCTTGCTTCCAAAGACATTGATTTCAGTGTAAAAATCCACCCTTAACAGCAGCACTACACTGTAGCGATGGAACCACTTCACACCTGATTAACAATGTTGCAATTTTGCCCAATTCTAAAAGTTCTGACCTTTAGAAAGGGAAAGGAAGGTAGGGAAGCAGCTGAGGTTCTGTGTGAATGTTTAAACAAAGGGGCTTTAGTTGCTGCTGCTGCTGTGTGCCCTGAGCAATGGGGAGAGGAGGGGAAAGAATTGCTGGCTGGCTGCCCACTGCCATTTTTCCTCCATCCATGGAAGCAGCAGCCACCCAGCCACCCAGCTAGACTCTGTGAAGGGGCCCCTTATGGGTGGTGCATACATGCCAGGAGGAAGAGGGCAGGACAGCCCCGAAAAGCGGCTTTAAAAAAGTAGCCACTTGAGTCCCCCCTTGAGTCACGTACGCCACGTACAATCCTCAGAATCTGGATCGAAGTTAAAAGTTAAGTTAAAAGTAATGGTAACAGGCAAATTCACGTTTGCATCTGGTTCTATTATTTCGGTTTAGGGAAAGTGAAATAAGCTTATAATGGGGATGCGGCCTTCCTTTTGTTAGGTCTGCAATCTCAATCTTATAAGGTGTTAAAACTGTGAAAAGTCCTCCCACCTGCCCCCACCCCCAAAAAAACCCACCAACCAGCATCCCAAAACACCTTGTTTTATTCCTGAGTTATAGGGAATTTCATGGAGGGGAGGGTGAGAAGGGAAACAGGAATTTTTAGGGGGAAATGAGCAACAAAGTTTCTAGGCTATGGTCCAAACTGCATTTGCCTCATGTTTTGCAGGTGCCTGTTTCACGTAATGTGAAGAATTCCCCTATTTGTGTTTTTTGCACATCTTATTTCATTCATGGCCATCACCTAGTAGAGAAGTTTCTGGACACTGAAAAAGTGTTATACTTTGCTATAAAATGGCAAATGTTTGGTCATATATATATATGATAAATATGTCACTCACAAATAACCTTTCTGTCAATTAACACTCCTTGTTGAAAGGAGAAAGACACTGAAGAAGGGTGTTGCATTGTTAAGAAAAGAAGGTTGATTTCTCTAAATAAACAGGAGTGAAAGATATTTGAGATCTAATACAAAGTTGTAAATTTAAAGCAACCTTTCTCAGTAATGAATTGTCAGTTACTTATTGATT
The DNA here is from genome assembly GCA_023333525.1 of Aspidoscelis tigris stejnegeri. NCBI lineage: Eukaryota > Metazoa > Chordata > Lepidosauria > Squamata > Teiidae > Aspidoscelis > Aspidoscelis tigris. Next base: position 69,747,986 of record JALMGA010000004.1, read on the forward strand.
TATTTAGTGCCACATTCTCTAAACATTCGAGATAAGTGCATCCTGTCACGCTGTTCCATCTCTCAGAGGTAATATGAACAACATCAAGGAAAAAAAGTCACCCTAAACAGTTCCTACTGAAGGGTTTAGTCTGCTCTTTGAACCCACGATCTCCCCACAGAGAAATACACCTTCTTTTGGAAGAACACAGCTAGGAAAAGCTTGAGGGCAGTATATTTGCTTCTGTTTTGTTTTGCAGCATTATCTTATTGTAATTTGGGGAGGAGTCATTTTTGTGCTCTCTCTTCACTCTACACTCAAGAGGTCAGTGCATGAAAAGCACTATGTAGTGCCAACATCACTGTGAAATAGCTAATTTGCCACAGTAGCAGGGGTTCTCGTTGCTTCCTCTCTACCTCTTTTTTCCTTTCAGGCCTTTGACAGCACTTCCTGTGACTGCCACCTTCTGACCTGATTCAGGGACACTAAGTGGGATCATTTGTTCATCAATTATGTAACATCAGCAGGACAGGGGGAATTTCTCCATTCTCCCCCCTTTTCTTTCCTTTGGAAAGAGTCCTGTACATGTAAGCTACTGGGCAGCGGTAGGTGTGTGTGTGTGTATAATTTGCATGGAATATTCTATTAGAAAGCAGGTTGGACTGGAACCAAGTTGTGGAGGTTAACAAGAACACACGTTTTGGAATCTCAGTGTTCCTCTTACCCGTGCAGTGTGTGAACTTTGCCAAGGCAGAAAGGGGCTGCCAGTTCACAGCCCTCTAGCGCTGGAGCTTTGTCACATCCACAGTTTCTCTTTCTTTATTTTAATCTTTTATGTGACACCCCCACCCGCACCCCCACTCCCACCCCACCGTCAGCTCATAATATTCCACATGCTGAGTGTCAGCTAAGTCCAAACAAAGGGACCTTTCTCCCTCTGGCAGAAATTCGTTAAAGGCTCCAAGCATCAGAATTTATGGCAGCTTTCTTTTGAAATGCTTGACATTTCCTCACAATTTCTTAGATATACTTGGTGGGTAGAGTGCGTCATCTTTGTTTGAATTTATCACACATAATAAGCCATTTTCTCCCAGTTTAATGTCATCCCCTCGGTAACCAGGAGGTCAGAGGGAACAACGCAAAAACAGCAAATTTGTCAATGGAATGTGTAAAGCTTAGTATAAATTTATCTTGTCCTAATCCCCTGGCCTCTTTTCATACCATGATTTTTTTCATATGCATATGAGAATTTTCAGAGTATTAGTTTCTCACACATTTCACCAGCTATGGACAGAACTACATTGGGCCCGGGCTGTCAACTTCCATCAAGGCAAATTAAAAAAAGAAGAAGAAGCAGAGGGAGGGAAGGAAGGAAGGAGGGGGGGGGAAGGAAGGGGGGAATAAGGGAGGTGGAGCATACAGTAAACAGCAGTTTGTTTCTTGGACTTCTCATCGCTTTGAAACCATGAAAAGCATTTATGCATATATTTGATTTACGAAATCATATAAAACTGAAGCCTACAGAAGAACTTAAAAGATCTTAGAAAGCTAAACAAAACTTCTGGCTGGCATATTTTAACAACTCTGTCCAAGGTTTCAGAAAAATTTATTGTTCCTAGTAAAAGAAACTTAGCTAATGCTAATTCTGCACAACAAAAGTTTTTCCATGTTAACCAGAGCTCATAAAGTACTTTTCTCTCTCCCTCTCTGTCACACATGTATACACAAACACACACTCCCTCTTTGCTGTCTTCCTTTTGGTTGTCAGGTTTCTTCTTCCTTGTCACTTGTTACATTGACACTTTTCAAATGCCTTGGTGGCCTTAGTGGTAACCAGAGCATTTATTAAATCTCTGCTGAAATGTTAGCTTTACTTGTTTTCCCCTAGGGGTGGAAGGGGAAAGAAACTGGGGAATGTCAGGGCCTCGTGAAGCTGATACATATTATTTAAAGATGTTCGTTGCAACAAGGAGCTAAGACTTAGGCTCTTTCTGCACTGAACCTTATTCCAGATTATATTGCGCAATAGGAACCTGCCATCCACATATTGGTGCAGGCTACAGCAGATCCCGGGTGGCCCCTGCACTAGGATGTATATGGCATTATTCCAATATTTAATCCAGAATAAGGCCCAGTGCAGAAAAGGGCTTAGTTTTATTTTGAAATTCGTGGTCTTAAATAAATAAATAAGTGAATAAATAGCATCGAATCAGAAAATACCTGTTTTACCATTTGTTTTAAAAATAGGATCACTCTACTAAATTTCAAGGGCTGTGTATATTCAATAATTACTAGCTTTATTGAAAATAGAAAACTCAGCAATTGTGCATATGAACAAACCCAGGACTTGAAATTTTGCCCTGTTTTAAAACTCTTAGTGAAGCTGAATTTAAAAAAGGATTTTGGTTCCAATGCCAGATGATCCAGTCTGAAGGCAGCAAGTGGCCAACTAGTATGCGCAAACTGTGAGAAACCAATCATTGTAACATCACATTCTCCATTTAAATTAAGTCACTTATCAGGGCTGTTCCACAGAGTTGCCGAGGCTAAGCCAGAATCTGGGAATTTCTTTGAAAAGAAAAGAAAGTATGATTGTAGTTCATTTAGAATGTAAGTTAAAAAGCAGCATATGGGAACCTAGTTAATTAATTACTATTTGTGGAGGGGGGGGGAATGTAAAAACCCTCTTTTTCCTAAGCTTAACTACCCTTTTGCCAAAACATTCTTAGACACTGTTTGCTTAAAAAGAAAAGATAGAGTCCTTGTCAACATTATAGGATTGAGCACTAGCCAGTGAAATGGAAAAGGGAGGGCAAAGGGAGAAGGAGGACCACACATAACTGGAGTTCTTCCAAACTAGTGAGTTTTGGCAGTATGAAATGAACTCAGATGTGGCATACAAGTTGCTGTGATACCATCACAACCATGTGGCTCTGATATAGGACCTCATGAATCAGGACCACAGGACAAAGCAAAAGTGAGATAAGGATCTCATTAAGAAACCTACTTCTACCTTAGTATATAAAAATATAGTTCAGGAGATTAAACATGAATTCCAGATGGTGGCATCACTTTTCCTGGCACATTGTGGTACTGATAAATTAGGAATTTGGAAGTTCTTGTTGAGGTTTAGCAAGGAAAGAGTATGGCCGCATCCCCATGCACTCCGTTTAGTGCGGATTGGAAAAAATTTAATCTGGGTGCAAGACTGAATTCAAATTGAGCCATCCCAATGCGTTTGCTGATAATGTGGGCTCAATTCAAGAAGAAGAAGAAGAAGAAGAGTTGGCTTTTCTACCCCACTTTTCTCATCCATTTAAGGGAACTCAAAGCGGCTGACAAAGCTTTTGTATTCTTCTCCCCACACCAGACACCCTGTGAGGTAGGTGGGGCTGTGAGAGCTCAGAAGAGATCTGTGACTAGCGCAAGGTCACCCAGCTGGCTTCATGGGGGAGGGCGGAATCGAACCTGGTATTCCCAGATAAGAGTCCAGCTCCTTACCCACTAGACCAAACTGGCTCACAACTATGGATGTTCCCATGCAAACCACGCTAAACCCCTGCACAGGTAAATAGCATATTTTTCTCTCTGCCGCCCGCTCTTCCGATTGGAAGCCAGGGTGATGTCACCAACCCCTGTGCCACCCGCTGTAATGATGGCAGGGAAATGCCACCCAATACTGAATATAACTGAAAAAAAATGAGATCATTCTGCAAAGCCTTTATGCGGTTTGGCAGCAGTTTACCCAAGGTGTGCATCTCTGCTCCACCCATGACAACAGTTTAGTGCTCATGCACTAAATTAAGCCATTTAAACTAAATTGTCATGCTTGGCTTGGTGATCAGGGAGGGGGGATGAAATAATGATCATGGAAAGAGACTCATGCAACAGTGATCACATCTTTTGCTGTAAAACTGGGGTGCTCCGTTATTATATGAACATTTCAGAAGCTGCTATTCGTCTTGCACATTCACCTGACTTGGCAATCGGGGAAGGGGGGATGAAATAATGGTAGCAGAAAGAGACTTGTTTGTGTTCAGTCACCATTTATTGCCAAAAATACCCAAACACTAACAGTCTCCAGTGCACAGGACAGGGTTAGCGAGTACAGGACGTGAAACCCTCCCACTAATGATGCAAGTGTCAGTCTCCTCCCCTAATAACCTGGGAGTGTCCCCATGTGTGGAATCAGCCTCCAAAATAATGCGGGCTTGCCTCCCAAACTGTAGCGAGAACGGTTTTCTTCAGGACTAAATTTATTGCAGATTTGGGCAATTTGGTCTGCATGTAGCCTGGTTTGGGGGCTTTGCATGGGGACACTCCTTGTGGAATTCTGATTCGATTCAGACTATATAGTGCATGGGGACATGACCTATGGTTCTTCTGTCTTCATTATACTAAAGCAGTAAGAAATTAAACAGGATAGCTTTTTATAGTATGGAAAATCAGTTATGGCAAACTTAAGAACATGAGGAGCGTGCAACTCAGATGACGCCAAACTCAAGTGCGCATGAGTTGAGTGTCATCATTGCTGTGGTGACGGCACACATGCAGTCATGCCAGGCTCCAAACTCAAGATGGTGGTGCGCTGCCAGCAATTGGATGTGTGCCCTGACACAGGTAAATCTTCAGGTGTGGGGGGCTTAGTGTAACATGTACAAGCATTCCCAAGTGTAAACACTAGTACATGTTAGTCAGTCACACACTTTTCCTGTCTAATGGAAGGGAAGCCAAGTGCAGAAATGCCCAGTGTCCCAGGCGTACAATATAGATGTTGTATCCAGATTTATGCAGAAATAAGCATTGGCTTCACCCCAGTATTTGACAGCTGGAGGTTCACTGGTGACCACCATTTCTGTTTTATGCTAGATAGGCAAGAAAAAGATATACAGTCTTTAGGCACTAAGAATCAAAAGAAAAACAGATAGGGTTGAAAATGAGACAGAAGTTTTCATGAAGATGTGGTCTGTATATACTATGCTACAGGAAAACAAACAATACTCAGAATAATTTTAGAGGTTTAGCAACTGTCTCACACACATAGCTTTGATACAGCAATTAATTTGCAGAAGTATTTTCCTTAGTCAGGCACTATATCTCTTTAATGGATTCTTTTAATTTGCTTTTACTGTCATAACCTGCCTAGACTTTTGGGTACAAGGTGGGATAAAAATGCAAATAAACAAATATTTATGATGATGTTTATTGGTGTGTAAGATGCAAAATGAAATGGGTGCGTGTATACATATACATATATTACATCAATGATAGAAATGAAGAACAAGAAGAGATTTTAATATTAGCTAATCAAATTCAACCATTTTAAAACCTAAAAATCTTTGGTTATCTTATTGTTTGAGTTAATTGCTATTTTATATGGTGGAATTGGACCGTTTCTGTTTCTCACCATGGCACACAGTGTGAGACTAAAATGACATTCAGTTATGTTAAAGGGGGTATTAAATTTAAAACCAATGGAAGGAAACATTTCTTTATGTAGAATATAGCCATCGAAGCAATTACCATGGCTGACATTAGAATAGGCCTGGGTAATTGTAACCACTAAGAACATTTGTAGCTATGTAATCAAAGCTAATAATATGGTCATGAAATGTAATGCTGCAGGGTATCTGTTGATTGCTTATCGAGGTCAGAAATTAATTTATGATCATTTGCAGCATGACACATGAATCTTTCTTTCTTTCTTTCTTTCTTTCTTTCTTTCTTTCTTTCTTTCTTTCCCTCCCTTCCCCTCCCCCTTCCTGAACCACACAAACCAGTTACTACTGGAAAAAGAATGAGATTTTAAATGAAGTCTATTGTTACGCACTGATCAGGACCTTATTCTACGCATTGAAACAAAGGTATAAAGCAGGATTCTGACTGTCTGCCTAACTTTCAATGTTTATTTAACTATTTGTATACTTGCATTCTGCCTATTTGATAAGGGGCCTTTCTGCACTTGGCCTTATTCTGGAATATATCCCAGAATAGGGGCCTGCTGCCTGCCTGCATGTTCATGCAGACTACAGAAGGCCCCAGGCAAGGCCTGACATAGTCTTCATTAGCATGCAGACAATTGGCCCTCTATCAGGAGATATATCCCAGAATAAGGCCAAGTGCAAAAAGCGCCAAGGTGGCTAACAATTAAAACACCTTCCCATTTTGGCCCTGTGTTAGGCCTGTGAGGCTCAAAGCATACAAGCTTCATTTGGACTATTTGCATACGACAGAATTCAGGGTGTTGGGTTATGTTATTTAATCCTATATATAGGGTCCAGCAAAGTTTTTGCTGGATCTCCAGCAAAGTTTTTGCAGATTTGCATCAATTACATTATTGTGGTTTTTCCATAGATTCATGATTTAAAAGTGGTAACTTTTTGTTTTGAAAGTTGATATCTTCACACATCTGACCCATGTTTACTTTGCTGATCTCCCTCTATAAATAATATACAGAACAAAACACTGCATAATCTTACTGCTTGCATCTTTAAAATACACTTCGAGTTTAAAGAAAGTGAGGACATTCTGAGTACAGTACTGTTGTGAACTTTAAAGGCAATTCATCCTGGTACCAAGATTCAGTTACTCTGCAACCAGTGGTCTTCTCTCTATCACTACTTTTAACTGAGTTTTTTTTGCAATTTTTGCTTATTCTCATGCAAAATCTTTTAAAAATATATGAAGAGATATTTTAGGCAAAGAGGCTAATATTTGTTGATTGCAGTAATATTGATTACAGTTCATTTAAATCTTGAGAATTCACAGCACATGTGAAGGAACACAGAGCTAACATTCTGGACCTCCTTATCGCTTTCAAAAGTCTTTAGGCTGTCTTGGTTGGCAGACCTATTTGAAGTTGGGATTTTTCCCCAGCAAGTTACTCAAGGGTCTGCAGTCTACACCTCATTGGCTCATCATGTACTCAAGCAGGGTCTTAAATCTCTGCCAGTTACATTAGAATTGATTTTCCAGTAAAGGCAAGGGCTGTGGAATTCCAAACACATAGGAAAGAGATGGGAGAGATTGTCTACATAAAGTGGCAATGTGCAGCTTCTGAAATGCAATGTATTTACCTGCTAACCTGCTTCTCTTGGCAGCCCGAGAGAAAATAACCACTTCACTCAAATTTACCAGCTAAACTGTCTAATGTATTTCACTCGTGATCAATCCATTAACATTTTCCTTTCTCCAAAAAACTGGCCACCTTTAACAGAAACCAAGATTATTCTCCCACAAAGAAACAAAAAAGAAAAAAGAAGGAAGGTTCCTCTGTTTTCTTAGTTTGCAGTTGGAAAATGAAACACCATTCAAAATACTGTTTGTTTACTGATTTGGGAAATTTGTTCTTTCACACTGGGTTGCCTAATGCATAGGTTAATATATTGCTGCATGGGCTACCCTGGCACAATAGTTTTTTGTTTTGTTTACACAAATAGAGAGGTCTGGATGCTCCATTAGGGTCAGTAGTCTCCCCCCCCCTCTCTGTCTGTCTGTCTGTCTGTCTGTTTTTGATGGAAACCAGTGCTGAATTGGCAAAGATAACAGCCACTCAGCTCAGAATGGCAATTGACTGGCTGGTAAGGAAGAAATCAGGGTAAGAAATCAGGAACTTTGATATGATAATACTTCTAAATGCTTCAAACATCTGTTATCCAAATATGAAGCTGGCTCCTTTCAGGAAGGCAGGAAGCCTTTTAGGTACATATTTTTTAAGCTGTGTGAATTGGGGGAGGGGCTTCCTTCCAGAAAATGGACTCCCAAGGAACTCCAGTGAGACACCCCTCTTGGTATGTCTGAAAACAGCGTAAGGCTATATTCAATGCTTAGCTACCAGAATTCACTTCCAAGATCTGTGGCTGTCCAGGATACTGTTTCCATACAGCATGCAATGGGATACCTGGGGCAATTTTGCACTTCTCGCCCCATGGATGGGAAAGGTGTGCAAGAGACTAATGTTGACTAACGCTCACACTTGCGAATGCTAGTCAATGACAGCCTAGCCTCCGCATCATTGATCACTTACCTGAGATAAATCATGTGGCCAGTCCACTGCTGGGAACCACCAACTTGAGCATGGCACTCTGCTTGACTGCGCAGGTGCCAGTGCTATCGCTAAATGGTGCTGATGGTCTGTGCAGCTGCAGTCATGTTAGGCTGTCATGTGAGCTGCCAGTGCACTTGCGTGGCAACTCAGATCCCCTCCGCTAGCCAGAGTACAGATGGTCACCAGCTGGATGCTTAAGGTAAGGATATGGTCAGGATTGGGAGGTTTGGGTTGCTTGCAGTACATGATATCATGCATCACAGCTGGTTGACAATTAGGCCACTTCCCAACTAGCGGAAAAAAATCTGCAGTTAGTAGAAAAATTGCACGTTACCTGGCTGCAAAGTGATGATTCATTGTCCCCACCTCCTCGGCAGCTGCGAGACTACCATGGTGCATGCAGTGAGGCATGCATCATGTGGGATGGGGCAGCCAAGGGCAGCTGAGCTGCAGGATCAGCTCTTGTTCCCTGTTCTCGCCATCCTGTCCAGACTGGCGGGAAACTTCACATTTACCTGATACTGTGCAGTGAGTGCTCATCATTCCACATTAGGTAAATTTGAAGTAGCGGCAGGATAATGTGCCACCACTGCAAAGTATTGGGCATCATGTGTGACACCCATGCCACCACTGTGCATTGGAATGTGCAGTATTCCCAAGTCTGGATGCAACCTTAGTCAAGGCAGGGAGGGAGCGCTTGTAGGCTGTAAGCGCCTCCTATAAATGCAGATGCACCCACCCAGATGTTGAGTAATTGTTAACTCTGAGCCCTCAGGTATAGCAAGTCTGAATGCAAGTGGTTTCAGTACATAGATTATATTAAGTGAATCAAGTTAATTTAGATCTTAAGTATTATTTGCACGCCAGGAAAATTAGGGTTTACAGTCCGTTCTCTCTCTCTTTCTGTAGTGCAAACTTGTATAACATAGGAAAGCCTAGCTGGGAATGTGAGGGCCTGGGCATTTATAATGCCAGGCCAACTCAAATGACAGTATCTCTATATTCTCTTTTTTTCTCCATCCCCCAGTTTTAAACTATGTGTCATAAAATGGCATGGTTTAAATGCCTGTGAAGGACTGCTTGTAGCTTATGTCAACGTCCCCCTTCTAAAACACTTTCCCCCAGAGTCAGCATCTGATGTGTGAACCTTTTTTCAGCCTTGACACACAAGATATATCAGAGACAGTTTGATGTATATGCAATAAAAAAGAAGTAGCAACATGCTTGGAAAACGGAGAAATTTACTGTTGTGAAAATGATGGCATTTTGATCCCATGCAAGCCTCTGGCCCCGGCCCCTATCATCCCCATATAGCAAGGGAAAAATTGCTATATAAAGTTTATTGAGTGTCCAGAAAGTAGTGGCTGCTTCGAGGCTCAACCCACTTTGGGAAGGTTTTTAATGTGTGATAACCCGTAAATTGCACTCCTTGTAAAGCATTCCCAAGATAACTTCACCATGGTGAAGAAAAGCAATTTGGTGTGGTTCTACATCATGACACACCAAATGTTAAAGCAACTGGTCCTTAGTTTTTAAACAATCAAATTCGTCATCAAACTACCTTCTCTCTCTCTCATTCTCTCTCTCTCACACACACACACATAAAGAAATAGAATTTCTGTGAATCCCAATTTCATCTTTTTTTATTAATCTTACTTTGTTCTAAAGTACTTTCCTGCTCTTCTTATGATGAAACAGTGGGATAGCCTTTGACAGTACTTTGGGAGTGGTTTCTACTGGACACCACAGAGGACGTGGACTGCCATCTGGTATTTTCCCCCAGCCTTGTTAAACTCAGTTAAATTAGGTGTTTTACCTCTCCATGGCTGTGTATGGGTGTTTTTCCACTGTCACTAGAAGTACCCATTAAGTACCCATTAATGGGTACAAAAATGCCATTACTTACCCATTTATGGGTACTTTTAGCGACAGTGGAAAAACACCCTATGGCACCTAGGGGTAATTACCAAGTCGGTAATACTTAGCTGTCAGCGCTCCATGCAGATACCACCATTACTTCTTCATCCTTCATGGAATTTCGTCCTTATGTAATTGCTGGGTATCTTGCATTGGTTCTACATGCCGCAGCTAGAATCTCTACAGCTACCTTACGTCCAAGATTTTCTTTTCTTGAGTGTGAAATTATGTGCACATATTTACAGCTCAAGTTCATAAAAGCACACTTGGAATGATATGACCCCAAAGGAGTAGATGAGCTCAGACCTTTGTCCAACATTCACAGATTTCCAAGCTTCCTTGTTCCCAAAGGGCCAAAGATTTCAGAGACTCTTAATAATTACTAAAAGTGAGGATTTGTAGAATACTGTACAATAATACCAGCATTCAGAGCATTAATTTTAATTAATTTATTTTATTTTTTACTGGAAAATTTGTTAAGACCAAACAAATTATTTCAGCCAATGTTTAAGAATTAGATTAAACTTGAGATAAACAAAAATGTGCATTGTCCAAACATTTATCTGGGAACTGTAAATAATATAGAGCTTATTATAGTCAATCTGAGAAGTTTTCATTCATTAATAAGATGCATCAGAAAGAAAAATGCATGAAAATTCCTACTTTTTCAGCTTCCTATGGCAGCTTTAAAGTATTTTATTTGTTTCTAATAAAACTCTTGTGTTCCTATACAGACCCTGAAACTGTATTTTACTTCAAACCAGAAGAAAGACATAGGAAGTCCAAATAAGGAAAAATAATGGGCTATTTTTATGAGGATGCTTTTAACATCGAGGCATGATTATATTTCCAAAAAATAATGAGCCCATTTCCAAAACCCCTGTTCGATTGCTATATTGTAAATTTGCTTATTTGAATTCTCCTCCCCTTTTTAAAATTTCTCTTCAATTTTCCTAGACAACATTAAAAGAATCCCTTAACTGCACAGGCATAAACACACAAGTGGCAGGATTTTCTTTTAAAAAGACTGTGGTTTCTAATTCACCTAACAAAGACATATCTGTCTGCTCCAATGATTCCTTACTGAATATGAATGAGAAGTCCTTTAATGAGGTACGGTAATTAAGCTCTAGCTGCCCCCCACTCCCACCCCCTGTCAGCAGCTTCTCAGGCATATAGCCATTGAATCAGATGATTGACAAACCAGACAGTGGACATGTACTGTAGCTGATGGAGAACAAAGAGCAAGGGGGTGTGTGGCATCTGATGCACACTGCATCCCAGACTGATCAAAGAGTGCTCATCCTGCAAGTCCTGCAATCTTAACTCTGCTAGTTGCGCATAACTGGTCAGCATTGTTTCAGGTATCCTTCCTTCTCCTTCCTCAAGAGACAATGTTTTGTTTTCATTCTAGGGTAATTGGCCTAGATGCCTTCTTATGAACCATTTGGCATTTGATCACTCAACAAACTATTCAGTGAACTTAAGGACAACCCTGCAAGATCCAGTTCAAGGACAAAACCAGACCAGACCAATAAAGTTGGAGTTCAGTGGTGGCCATTCAGACTACAAGCACTGAACTAGTCCTCTACCTGGCAAGCAGTGTTTGTAGTGCATATTGCTAGCCCAGATCACCAAAGCATGTTTAGAATGTCCTTCTGAGTCAACTTGGACTAAAAGCCAACCACAGTCACTCTGGCTTACAGCAATTGCTTGGTGTGACCAAGGCTGTGACCAGTTAATCTCAGCAGGCAAATGTTCCTATGACATGTGCATCGTAAGGACTGCCACTTGCAGACATACAGAAAAGCACAGAAGGGGAGAGTTGGGATTTTGCATTCTCTGAGCATTTCTGCAGCACTGTCTCCTTCCTGTGCTGGTTCAAGCATCCATGTGATGAAGCAATTAGCCATGTTTGCAGCCTTAAAGCACAGCACATGGTCACAGAATGCCATGTGACATGCTCTGTGATAGAACCAAGTTACTGCCACTTCCACTGACATGTCTAACTGTGGCTCTTTCTGGCTGGGGCAGAAGAAACAGGGGCATAAATTGATAGTGCCAAATGCTATGCCTTTGGTCAAGTTTTAAAAACACTACTGTATTTTGTGATGAACAAATCTGGTAAGCCTGGCCATAGTTAAAGTCAAGGCAAACTATAGGACATCCACCTAACAATTAACTTTGGGCATCAGGTTTTAGTGGCAACCACATCAATGAAGCAATGACTCCACAAGTGTGGGTTGCTCTCTGTGGCTACTTCTTCTTCATTGACATTGATGGTTACTTGGAATTGCTTCCTTCTTTAGAGGCAATTGTGTCTTGCTGGGTTGAGTTTCATAAATCATTGAAGTTGTTTAAACTCTTCAACTATAAAATAGGATTCATAATTCCATGAGCATGATAAAATGCTACTGACTTAATTGCTAGCTTTATTACCGTCCACAGAGAAGTAAAAAGGACTTTATGACACTTTCTGCACATGGCCTTATTCCATATTATAGCATGCCATCCACAATCATAGTCTGCAACAGCATGTTGGTGGCAAGTCTCTATCACAGGATACAGTGCAAAATAAGGCCTAGTGCAGAAAAGGGCCTATATCTAACTATTGGAGATAGACATGGGGATTTCTCCAGTATCTCTTTCACATGTCTATAAGTCTGTCCTATGAAAGACAGACCGTCTGAAAACATTTGTACTTGTTTCGATCAGCTGCTGAAGCAAGGTTAATGGTTATAAATTAGTGATACTTAGAGTCACTGTAGCACCATGGCTTCCTGAATACCAGTATTAAAATTATATTCAGAAAAATTACACACACACACTTCAATTTCTGGTCCTAATCTAAGATCATTCCATAGATGAATTTTGATTTAATTGCTTTTGTCCATAACTATCATAAAGTAGTCAAGACATCACATGTCCCCCAAACATTTAACAGATATGCTTCCTTTATATTATATGGATTTCAGTATACAGTATAGAGCTCTATACTGTATACCTCTCTATACAGTATAGAGCTATTTAAAAAATATTTTTAGTGTCAAAAAAGTTATAAGTAAATTGAAGCAATTAAATGATATTCCATGTTACATGCTTGCATTCTTTGTACATCTGTACGTTTGTAAAGCTAGTATAGTATAGTATTCTAATAATTGTTGACTGATGAAGTTTCTTATCTATTGACTCTGAATCTTTCTATTTTTCAACTAGCTTTTCAAAATTCATATTATATAGACGGTTTTCTTGAAGTTATATGAACTACACAAATGTATGGGTTCTAAAGACATACTTTCCATAGTCAAGGCAGATATGCATATGTTTTTGGTATATTTTGTCAAAAGTCTACCTTCTTTTTGTCATTCTTCTGAATTTCTAATAATTAAAGTTACCATCAGTAGAGACTGCTAAATCAGGAGAATATAATCTTTCCCCCGGACACTCTCTCTGTTCTACTGGTATTTTATTATTTGTTTGCAGTCTTTAAGGTATCATTGCAAAAAGAGATGTGGTATGTAAATTAAATGAGGGGAAAGTGACCAAATTAATACGGTGAGCACTACAATCAGCTGCTTAACTCCCTCTGATTTTTCCCTCCTAGAGATAGAGGGTTATATTTTAAATATGCTTTAGGTATATTTAATATAGGTTACATTTTTCTTCTTGAGACCTGGCTTGGACCTGAGGGTGAATGACAGGATATACATTTTTAAATAAATAGTGAGACAAGTAGCTAAAAGAGTAAAGACAGCCAAGATAGCATCACAGATATTTTCAGTGCACCTAAAGAAAAGTGATGAGGAAGGCCATCACTGTCTTGCAATGGCTTTGAATTCCTAGAATAATCTAAGAGAGTGTTAAGTTGACTGTTGCTCAAATAACTTTTGCTTCAACAGTGAACTAGTTCAGACTAAGTGCTTGTATGGAAAATGCCGTTTCTGTAATTTCTTTGGCCAGCTAGAATTACCTGCTGTACTCACATCCAATTGCTCTACTGGCCTGTCTGTAAACTTGAAGAAGCACAAGGCAAGAGACATTTGAAGCCCATTCTGCTTGTATCTCAGATGTACCTGCCATTCACACGTTAGTGCACATTACGACAGGCCCAGGGCAGAGTTTGACTAGTGGTCTGCACCAGCATGAGGATGGTAAGTCCTTAGTCTAAGATATAAATGAGACTAAGGCCCAGTGCAGAAAGGGCCTCCAACTACCCAACAGGACCAAAGTACCGCCTAACCCGGTCAAGCCCCCCTTTTCAGGCAAAGTCAAAGATCTGGATCTTCAAGATCCAGATCTTTGAGATGGGGTCCTCCTGGAGATCCAGATCTTGAAGATGCCTGAAGACCCCGTTGTGGACACCTTTAATCAGGTCCACATGAAGGACCCATTAAATCCAGATTTCCCATGCCCTCATAGGGACAGGGCCTTGCAAATGGGGCATTCAGGTGGGAACAGGACCTTCCCAGGTACTAATTGGGTTCCTAATGGGGTCTTAGAAGGGTTCTAAGCCCTAGTGGGAAAAGGCTCAAGATTTCCCTTGAAATGAGGGGACTAGACCACATCTACACTGCTCTTAAAGACAGTTACCACCCTCTGCTAGCTATCAGTCAGGCTTTGATCAGGGAAAATAATGTATATATGCTTTCTCTACTATGCAAACAGCTTCCCGGAAAGTTAGCAGGAAACATGGATGAAGAGTGTTAATCTCCTCTCTGGCTTTCCAGTCTTTTCTAACCTGGGAAGGGTGGGATGGGTAAGAACTGAAACTGCACACACACAACCATTATTGGGATATTTGTTCCAGAAATGACGAGATATGTAAGCAATGCCCGCAGTTACGCTCTAACTTTAATTCTTCTTCAGCCCGAATTTCAGCCCATTTGGTTACATCTTTAAATGCTAAATCAGTTTTCTGGATTTTCCTATTTGGGTTTTCCTTCATTCAGGTCAACACAGCATTAAACTTTTAATCTGTATCCAGGAGGCCACTGTCCCTGCTCCCTGCTGCCCAGAAAATGATACCTGGCAAACCTCTGCTCTGATTCTTGCCCCTCCCCCTTGCCATGACAGTCTCCTTGCCCCCTTTTGCTGTGATTCCCTTTGCTCTGACTTTGGATCTACCTCCTGACCCCACTTGCTATGATTCCCTTTGCTCACTTGTTGGATCTGCCTCCTCTTCCCCCCCTTGCTACAGTTCCCTTTGTGACCAAGCCATTCCAAGCTGAAAATGACTTGGATTTGGCTGCCTTCCTCATGCAGATTAAAATGCTAAGGTACAACCATGGCCAATGTTAATATCTGCAGAAGGGACCTTGGCCCTTTCTGCTTTTACTTCAGTTAATCCGCATTAGCTAGATCTGTATTAGCTAGATCCATATTAGCTAAACATAGATCAACCACAGACAGAAGTATCTGCACTGACTGAGCTTTAGAACATCAAATATGTGCTAAAGAGTGCTAGCATGGATGTGGACCACATTCATCTTGTGTGCCCCTAATCCTGATTAGCGAGCCCTTAGCATAATTCTAGTCCAGATCAACTCTACTCCTGTGCAGATGATGTGTTCCTAGCAGCTCCTTGATCCAGATTCAAAATTAAGTACAGAAAGGGACCTTGTTCCCTTCCCAGGTTTGGTGTTTCTATAGGGTAGAACCTTCTAGACAGGTGAGTGATAGCTATCCTACAAGTTGAATAGAGAGATTGCTGGCTGAGAAATGTTCCTAAACAGTCTATGTAGGGTAACAGCAGCACTACATCATTACAACACTTAGGCATTTTGTTGGAAAAGCAGAGCTGCTGTTTAATTTATACAAGCCTAGATTATTTTATTGCTTATCCATTTAAAAGAGAGATAAAGCATGGCATACGAAGTAGGCAGCAATGCCAGTTAAATCCAATCACCACACCTCTTTATACTAGCACATTTGGAGTGGATCACAAAAAGTTTAACAGTTAAAACAACAAATATTCTATGTGCTAAAATTTTGAAACATTTGTATAATAACAAGTAAGCAATATATGCAGTATGTTCTCCCAATATGTCAATGCTTAGCTGCACTTTAATTCTAATTTAATTTTAATAGAATTTGCACACACAGAACTCTGCCTGCCTCCAGATGTTGCTTCCTTACTCTGTTTTCCAGAATACAGCACTCCTGAATGTCCTTTATTCTGGAATATTCAAAAGTAGTGGAACAAATAACTGACATTTGGATTCAGCCTTTGTGGATTCAACCTTCATCTTTTGATTCAGCAGTTAGCTGTAACAGGGCACTGGAAACATCTCTGTTCAGCTCTTCCTTTTCAAATTCGTGCAAAACCAACACTTCTTTATAAAGTGTACATTAGTGGCTCATTCACAAGAGTAACTTGTAGGCCAATTTAGAAAAACGGCATGAAGGCAGAAGAAAAAAACATGGGGTGAACAGAATCAAACAGCCAAACCAGCACTGTGTCTACAATTCCATTGTGTCACACAGAATATAATCACAGTACATTAGCAATAAATCACATGTCATGACCCATATGCCACCAAAATCCTTCTATCTCCTCCACTGTACAGTATCTAAAACAGATGACATGATACAATCATTTAATATTGTTGGGACAGGAAGAAGGGGTACTGTCAGAAACCAGCGGCAACTACTTTGCTGTATAGCCATCAGAAAATAGATGTTCATGTGTGGATGACATCAGGAGAACCCAATTCAGTAACTGACCATGGCTCATTATTTGATATCTGTGCCATACGATAGCATCTCAGAAGTTTATAGTCTAAATATATCACAACAAGTAGATATAAAAAAACAGATGGGGAAGGCACAAGGTAACAGCATGATTACCATAGGAAACATCTGTCACAACATGCCAGCTGCCCAGCTATATTCAAAGGTTTTTCAGGCACCACGACAGAGGTGAGTCTTAAGGAAGGCTTTGAAAGCAAATAATATTATGCCTTTGCATTTTCAGGAAAGCTCATTTTATTCACCTGAAAACAATATGCCCTGGAATTTTAATGGTCACCCCCAATTTCTCTTTAGTCTTAAAGTGCACTTTTTCAAAGTTATACTGTTTCTTAACCTGGTATAGGCACATTTCAACTTGACAAATCCTTATTTTTAACTTTTTGACAAAATCAGAGAAACTTACAACCTGCTTTCTGGTATGTGAAATGAAAATTTGAACAATGCCATGTTTTCTACTCAAGTCATTGGCAAAATTATCACATGGTTATTATTGCTTTTAGGTACAGATTAATTTCCCT
The DNA here is from genome assembly GCA_023333525.1 of Aspidoscelis tigris stejnegeri. NCBI lineage: Eukaryota > Metazoa > Chordata > Lepidosauria > Squamata > Teiidae > Aspidoscelis > Aspidoscelis tigris. The sequence goes on from JALMGA010000004.1 coordinate 69,765,197, forward strand.
TCATTTGAATATATCTATGCTGTTGCCCCGTGGTAGAGCAAATTACCTAGAGATTTGCCAGTTCACTTTCCAGCCTCTCTCCAAAAGTAGGCATTGGCAAATCACTTTTGTATCTCTGCCAAAAGAACTGTATAGAGGTGCCCATGAACTAGGAATCAGCCATGACTGGATGATACCCAACAACAACAAATGCTTGTATCTTTTCACATCTTCTAATGTGTACTACTTTCACACATCTGCACCTGTGAGTTTCCAGTTTCTGAACATTTCCGATTTTTTTTTCAACAACAACAACTCTCACATAAAGAGAGAAGGAGAGCAGTGATCCTATGAAAAGCAGTCTGAGGCCACTTGCTTCCTGTTGGATGCAATTGTAAGCAACAAAGACAATCCTGTTTTGAGGTGTGCTGGGCAGAAAGAGGGGCAACTGCTGTTATTCTAACCCTGCAGCCAAAATCAGAGTCATCTCACCACACTGTAGCTGGGAAAGAACAAAGAAGTCCAGCTCAGGCTTTATTTGTAGCAGGGGCAACACCAACAAATCCCCATAACACACTAGCAAGATACAATCTGAACCTTACAGGGTACAGCTGGGAAGCAGCAAGACATGCTGCCTTGCTGTCTAGAGAAAATGAGGAGAGCCAGGAAAGATGGTCCTAGATCTACTCTTAAAAGCTGTCAGGGTCTAGGCTGGAAGCCTAAGTGGCCCACACCTGCTTACTCTCAGATGTTCTGCATCAGGAGCCAGGAACCAAGGACCAACATTTTAAAAAGTCGGTGGCTGTGGTCTTCAATGCACAGGGCAGGGACAGCAAGCACACCCCAACTCCCAATGCGTGGTCCTGGCTCACTATGCAATGCATGCCACTCCCCCAAACTGTGCCGAGACTTGTTTTTTGAGGTATCAAATTTGGCACCCTTCTGGCACAGTTTGGAGGGATTTGTCTTTCTTTTTGTGGGCCAAATCCAAAACGCATGGGCACACCCCTTGCCAATCCTGTGTTCGGAACCGTACCAAACTTGCATGGGGACACAGCCACAGAGACACTAAAATCTAATTTTTTCTCCTACCGTGGCTAAAGTAGTAACTGCCTCTGACCAGGGAGAATGAATGCCAAAAATAAGTATCCTGTGATTATTATTATTTTTTAATTGTTAACAGATTATGAAGAAAAAGACTGTTTTGTAAAAAAAATCTGCATGAAATTTTTAAGACTTAGCAACTAAAGTGACTGGGAAGATAGAGGAGTTTCTTTATGAGGAAAGGCTGCAAAGTTTAAGGATTTTTTAAGCTGCACCTGCACACAGTTTTTAAAAGATGGCTTGACAGTGACTATGGGGCTATTCACACATTCATTTGTGAATGTGAAAATAGAGGATGGATCTAGTGTCCACACTTTGGACACTGGATTCATTCTAAACTTACCTGACCAAAATGGTGGGTAAGTGGGAATCACATCTATACTAGAGCTGATTGTGTTGCCATGGCAGTGGTGGCAACAGACATGTGTAGCACCATTGCCACGGTGAATGAGTGATGCGCCAAGCAACTGCCTGTGTCTCCCTCTCACAGCATGCTCCATTCACTGCAAAGAGGTGTTAATGGAGCATGCTGCGCTTTACTAGTCTTCACCTAGTATAGCTGAGGAGCACAAAAATGACAGAAGTGTCTCTGTACAATGCGGATACTCCATATCAGAGTATCCCCAGACTCCCCCTATATGCCAAATGCGGTCAGGGCCTTTGATACTAACCCCAAACAAGTGCTTTCAAATGCCTTTAACATGAAACATCCTATCACCTCTAACCTACTTTTGAGGTGGTGCCCTCATTAGTCCAAGAAGGTTCCCACTTCCACCCATCTCCATTTTTAGTGGTAGTTGATGCCTTGCCAGTGGAGGTGCCTCCTGTGCAGGGAGTTTTATACAGCCTGCACAAAGGCACCATAAAAAAAGATGCCTCCTTGATCCAGAACAGGGACAAAGAAGTTATCTTTTCCCATGGTGCCTCCCTTACTTAGCCACTTTTGAGCTACCTCCACCCAGAAATGGAGACCTAACCTTCATTTAGAAAAGAGATAAGTAACAGGGAAAATGTCAGTTATGTATAGTGCAGAGAAAATGGATAAAGTGTTCTTATTTTCTTCAGTTCAGCTAGATGGCTGCTGTAAGCAAAATCAGTGGGACAGAGCACTATGGGAGCGGGAAATCCCACTTTTCCATCAGTCTTCCCTGAACCCCACCTCAGAGTGATCTTAGGGCTTTGGATTGGGAGAGGAACTCTCTTTGCTGTGTAAATGTGGTCTGCGTCTTCATTTCCTTACCACATTGCAATCCTAATCTGCAGATTGCTTCTTAAATATACTTAAGAATCTGAAGGTTATATGGGAATAGGAAGAACTAACCAAATGGTATGTTAGTAGTATGGTTAGCAATTTTGCTATGAAGGAGTAAATAGCAGGAATAAAGAGGTGATTCACTGCATGTATGAACATACTTTATGAATTTTTTTTAAAAAAATGTCACCTTTACTAGGAAAATTTCCTGTTTCCAGATATTCTTCAAATGAGAACATTTTACCAAGGTCATGGCAAAAACTACACCTTCTTGCATGTTGTGCCATCCAAGTCTGGCATTTCGTTTTTTAAAAAAAATAATAAGAAAAGCAATAGTAACATGCACACGTAATCTTGATTTTAATTCTGTGCATAAATAGGAAGAACTCTTAAGAGTTTTTCCTCTCATCTTTACACCACTGCTTGAAGAGACATACCTTTTTTCTTCAGTAGCCTGTTTGAAGTCACTGAAATTGTCTGTAAGGACAATGATTGTGTTCAATGATTGTGTTTAGTGATCTCTCCCAAGATCATAACCAGGGAATAAAAACCATCACTTTGAAAGCACACTGCCACTTAAGAGGAGGGCTGCTACTACAGCTCTTCTCTTCTTTTGCAGACCCTGACATGCAGATCTTGCCTCAGGGTGTGATCAGATATGCTTAGAGGCACCCTATGGGCAAATATGAGCCTGAAATGATAAATACGTTTTGCCTTATCCCATCTCAAAGCATCAGAAAGGTCACCTCTTTGTCAAATTCAAATAGAATATCCAAACATTCAATTTGATTCAGATGTTTAGAATCCAAATGCAGCAAAATCTGATTCCAATCAAATACATTCTAATCTATTCATTCGAATGTTACATTCGAATCTGGATATGAATGTTGACAACATTTGTACTTGAGGATATGAATGTCAACAACATTTGTATGTGTTATACGAATCTCTACCCATTTTTTGTGCATCCCATTTTATCCTGCATCCCATTTTCATCCCGTACTATTAGCGCAAATCCATACAGATACGTATGAGATTTGTACAGATACATACATATCTGTGCATTCAAATGTTTTGAATCATTCGAATGAATATTTTGGAACATTTGAAATTCGTTTGAATGTTTACATTCTATTTGAATTTGAATGTCCACATTCAATTGAATTTGATCTAATTTCAAAAGTTTAGAACCTTTGTGCACATCCTTAGTCCCTTTAAGCCAGGTTGAGTGAGAAAGTAGATAAGCAATCAGTGGGTAGCAACCATAGTCAATGTAGGTGTTGCTTGATTTGGAAGTGAAAGTAAGCTGTAATGTGCAAAAACAAGGCAAGTTCCCAGCCACACATTGGACTACTGTAATAATTTACTGACAGGCTTGCCTAGTTGTTCTCTCCTTCCTCTGACTTTAGGTCAGAGCAGTGTTGTTTGGGTGGTTTTAATCCTTCCTAAATACTCCCATGTCTCTGCTGCCCACAGAAGCCATCATTGGTTGCTAGTCTGAGCCAGGAGCCATTTTAAATTGCTGGTTTTAGTACTGTATTTTAAACCCTGCACTCTCATTTCCCTCAGCCATTTGGCAGCTCGGCTAACATAGTATGTTCCATCCTGAAACTTGTGCTCTACAACCAAGGGTTTATTAACTGTTCCACCAATGCATACAGATACCTCAAGGTTGTGACCCTTCCAAACCCTGGCCCCACATTAGTGGAACAGTCTTCCCACAGATCTTCAGCAGCAGAAGGATCTCCTCTACTTTTGGAAGAGGTCTTCAACCTTCCTTCTTGATTCACTTAGGTTTGGGACTGTGGTGGCAGAAAGCATATGGTGAGGAACTGGTGTGTTCATTTTATATGGCTAGAGCTTAATTTTATATGAATCAAATTGATGGGATGCTTTTTCTTAAGGTGCCAACTTTTAAAAGCCCTGTCAGACCATATCCTGAGGCTGCAACATAGGTCATTTTTGCTCTCTTTGAAGAAAGCATTATTTTCACCTACTTCATTTGAACTTTCATATTTTCCCCCTTGCTCTTCTTGGTGCTTGTTCATTTAGAAATGCAGTTAATTACATAACTCCTTGCAAATTGCATTTAAACACAAGTATCTTCATAAACCACAAACTTTCTAAAAATAAAATATACAATTTACACAGCCTTTGTAATGGAGGAGGTCCTTCAGACTTCCTTATAGATAAGATGCAGTCCATTAATTTAGACCCAAGGGAAGCAGTGTCCTTTCCTTTATTTAAATCAAAATTAAATCAGAATTCACTTTTTAAAACTGAACACTTTGCATGTCACACAAATCCTTTCTTTGATCGCAGTACACACACCGATGAAGCTGACAATGTGAAATAAGATCGTAGAGTTGCCTGTTTACTTTTCCTACGGAGCTTTACAACCTCTTTTATGAAATGGGTCATATAAAACTGGCTGTTAATGTATACAGTAGCAAATTTGGCAGGAGAAAAGCTTTACCTACAGAAGAGATCCACTTTTCTTAAAATGTAATTCCAAAGTTAATAAATCACATCTCCATCTGCTCTGGGCTTCACTGCTTATTGAAATAACTTTGATTTTACCTCCCTCCCCCATTCCACTTTGAGCTCTATAGGAACTGCCGCTTTGCTCTCTCTCACACACACATTCTCTCTCTCCCTTTCCTTCTCTCCCTCTCTCTCTTTTACTTCTAAATCAGTAAACTATGATGTATGTGTCTCTCCCTGAATAACGTTATTATATGATGCTGCTGGAGCCCTGAATAGCTTGGCTGTGGACTGCTGAACCCTTTGAATGTAATTGTTTTAACACCATGAAATGAAGTAATGCATAAAATTGATAATAAACGGATATCTCTCTGCCTGTGCATGCAAATGAGCACTTAGCACCAGGGCACAGATGCCACCATTGTTTTCCCCCTTGAAAATGACAAAGTAAGAGAAAATATCTACCAAGAGCTTACAAAGTAGGGTAGCTGCATTTTCATTATTTTTGAGATTTTCACAGAGTTGGGAAACCAAACAGTTGTGCCAACATTTAGAAAGTGGGGGCATGAGGGAAATCGCAGAAAGCGTCCCAGTAACATGCTGGAACATACTCAAGGAAGGGAAGGTTGGGGAGGGGGATTGGTTACTTTAGGTTTCATTGCTTTCTTTTGAAAGAAGAAACAAAATAAGATAGAGAAGGATTTGCTTTACAGAGAATCACACTTGGTGTTCATCTTCCTAGCCTTGCAAATTTATTCTCAACAAGAAAGAAAGAAAGAAAGAAAGAAAGAAAGAAAGAAAGAAAGAAAGAAAGAAAGAAAGAAAGAAAGAAAGAAAGAAAGAAAGAAAGAAAGAAAGAAAGAAAGAAAGATTTTTATCTCGCTCCCTGGAAGTAGAGTCAGTGTTTAAGCAACATCTTTAAACAACAATATTGAGCTGCTTCAAAATAAGTCGATGGACATTTTCATACTTATTTGACTTTTTAAGACTAACATGAACACAAGGAGTTCTAAGAACTTTCCCTGTTAAATCTTGTAAAGATAAATTCTTGTACCAAGCCTTTAATGTACAATATTAATCTTATTTAACCCTTTTCACACCTATGGCATCTAGAAAAATCACACTGGAAATCCTTTCAGCTTGACTCACATTAAAATCTGTTCTGCATTTCATGGCTTTAGCTCTTGAGGGAAAATAATGTTGCAGTATTCCCAAGACTGTCCTTGTAATTAGATTCATCCAGTACCACTATTCTACTCTCTACTGCCTTTTTCCTGATCTTGCTTCTCTCAGGTCTGCTGTTCTCATGTTAGTGCAGACTATTGGTTTGTGGTTCTCATGGTACCATGGACTATAGCAGGGCCTCCCCCCCCCCCACAACTTGCTTAATCTTCACTGGACAAAGATCTAGTCTGGGATAAGGCACCGAAATAGTACTATATCTAAGTCCTGCTGTGGACCTCTTCAAAGAAGTTCACAATAAGACTAATGACCAAATTCCTGACACACGCTTTTTTCTTCTTTTTTCTCTTTATTTCAGGGGACCTAGCCACATTAACAACATATTGTAGCAACTTTCTTTTTTCAAGATAAAAACCACATGGAGGACATACACTTCTGAGCCTCAGATTTCTGAACTTTCATGAAACAGAGACATCTGGTTTCATATCAGTTGGACAAACTATGCACAACCTCTACACAATTTCTAGGTAACAATTGTGTATCCAGGACTGATCAACCACCAAAATGTCTTACTGCCATTTTGGCAATAAGCTGGAACTTGTTCATTATGTGTTAAGGCCTGAAAAGACACAAAAAAGAAGTAAGCATGCTCAGACCCATATATTTTCACAGTTTTATTTTCTATTCAACAAATTTACAGTTTGACATGGCATGCCACATGTCTGGAACAGCAGGAGTGATATGTACTGACAAAACCTGTGTTATTGGGCTCCAGTTCCTATCATGCCCATCCAGGATAGCTAATGGTCAAAGATGATGGAAGCTGTGTTTAAAAAACACCTGAAGGACCATAGATTTCTCTCTATGATTTAAAACAACTTGTATTTAAAACTACAGCCTTTCTTCAGTCTATGGGGAAGAACTGTGGCTAGGAAAATTCTTGAAAACCTCAGATTCCCTGTGGATGCATAAAATTACTAGGGCAAGGAAATGGCCTTTGGTAATTTTTTAACAAACCTGGTGTGAGAGAGAACAGAAGAAGCTCCAATATACACACACACACAATTACAGCCCAGTTGTTCCTGCATAACTAAACGTATAGCACATGAAATAGATTAAATGAAAATATTAGCAGCATCAAGAAACACAAAAAAAGAAGGTAAGGAACAGCAAAATCATACTTTTTGAAATAGCTCAGCCACTATTTAAGGAATTTTATACCTATGTATGTGGTAGAAACACAAAATAATATTTCCTTATCAGTGAATTGTCTCCCCACCACCCATTCTTAAGAGAATGTAGTTAAAATGACAATATAACAAGCTGCATTTGGCTTCATCAGCTTTCAGTCTTTAAGAAATTCTACCTCTTAGAACATATAGAATATTTAACTGAGCATTCAATAACCAGCCCTACTAATATCCCATACTAGTCTTTCTTGATGTATTTTAGGCATTTGCATGCTAATTTTGCCCATATAGATGTTATTTGTTTAATTTTTATTCAAACCTTCATCCATAGGTCCCAGATCAGGACACAACAGAAAAGAAATCTAACATGGTGTAAAAATTTGTATTTGTTTTCTTCCATCTATATCCCACCTGTTTTAGAAGCCAAGGTAGAAAGTCATTCCAAAGCAGTCACTGACCTACCAGAACCAGGCCTGATTTCATTTATCAAACTGTTGACCTCCTATGCCCTCAGCTCATAGTATCCAGAATTCCCTTCCCTTTTTTTGGTACCTCTCTCTTAACCTAAGGAGAAAGTCATGCTATAAGTTTAGTCAACCAAGAAAGAATGGAAGAAAATCTTATCAAGAAGAAAAAAATATCCAACTCAGCCAGTCCCTACCACTGTTAGAAAGATGTTTACTGTTAGCACTGGTGCCTTGTATGTTTGAGTGCTGATCAAGTGCTTCCCTCTGCGTGCACCAGTTTATGAACTTCATTTGAAGGCTTTGTGGCACTGTGCAAATCTTCCTTTGACCCAGCATGAAATGGGTTTGCCGATAGCATGTCTATTTCAGAGTCTGTTTATTTGTTTGTTTGTTTACATTTCTATCCTGCCCCATACCCAAAGGTCTCTGGGCAGGTAACAACAGATTAACCAACAGATTAAAAACAAGATACACATTAAAACAAGATACACATTAAAAACACTTTAAAAATTCAAATTTAAAACACTATAATCCATGTTGCATTAATAGTGACTGTAACTGGGGGGGTGGGGTGGAGGATATAATCACCTCAGCCAAAGGCCAGGGCAAAGAGGTGTGTCTTTACTGCCTTCCTAAATATATACAAGGAAAGGGCATGACACATCTCAAGGGGGAGACTATGCCATAGTCTGGGGGCCATTGTCAAAAAGGCCCTCTCCTGGGTGCCCACCAGCCTCACTACTGAAGTAGGTGGGACAACCAGAAGAGCCTCATCTTAAGGCACGGGCAGGTTGGTATGGGAGTAGGCGTTGCTTTAGATATTTGGGGATCAAGTTGTTTAGGGCCTTATAAATCAGAGTTAACATCTTGAATTGGGCTCAGTAGTGAATCGGCAGCCAAAGCAATTCTTTTAAAGAGGACAAGTTCAGATCAACACTATGGTTTAGCAATACAATGTTATTTCATACATTTAATGGGTTTCCACTTACCAGAGGGAAACTTCCGTGTGGGAAGCTGGGCACAGAGAGACACCATGACCACTATTCCAAAAGACACCTTCACATCTCAATTTCAAAGCCTGGAAGCTTCATTCCTTGAAGGTTTCTGCTGTGAGCATGGAAAATCATATCTTGCAGAAAAGGCACTTTGGGTAGCAGTCATGTCCACCAGTAGCCATCACATGTGATGATAAAGTGATAAAAAACCTTCTTGTGGGCCCTTCTAATGGTAAATGGAGACTCAGCCTCAGGCCATGGTCATACCTCCACTTTAAGACCTCTTCAATCCATGTTCCACCCTTCATGTGGAATTTCCTGGATGGAAAGTCCACAAATAAAATTGGTAGAAATGAAGAGTGCTTCCAGACTTATCCTATACTGTCCCATCCCGCCAGTGTCACTTCTCACCTGACAGATGCGACAATCAAAAAACAAACAGGGAAAGTGCAGTTGCTTCCGGCCAACCTGGCAGGGCGATAAGAAGCTGTGTTGTCCCTTCAATATGGTTTCCCTTCGGTCAGATGGGATGCACCATTGTCCACAGCAGGGGTGCAACATGTCCCTGAAAATGCGAAGTAAAAAGAAGCTGATCGATCAGCATCTTTTTACTTCAATTAAAGTTGTGTTGCTGCTGCAAGCTTAAGATAGCTGTGCTGCTTTGATGCAAGTCTAGATACAGTGATGAAAAGGTGTGAGAAGTCAGGCCTGAAGATGGACTGAAGAAGGTTTAAGGTGAAGGTGTGACCATGGCCTCAGTGGCAGTTTTCTTTCAGTGTTAAATAACTCGGAAAATTCCTCTTTGGGACAGATAATGCAGAAAGAAAATTACTGGTCACTTTGCTGACATGTTCTTTGACTCTGAACATGGACTGAAGCTGGATTAAACCTTAGGTGTGACCACAACCAGTGTCAGCCTATAGGCCTTTTGAAGTCACAATTAAGGAGGACTTGAGACTTGCAAGTCAACAAACAATGCACCAATACTCTGCATTATATTCCCTGAAAAAAATTAGTTCCCCAGGTTCAGCAAAGAAAAGAGGCAATTTTATGGGCAACAGCTAGTAATGGATAAATGAAGAAAGGATGGGTTTCTCCTCTGAACAAGATTTAGAAGTTCATTTTATTGGGAAATAAAAAAAAGGATCCCCCTCCCCAAGTAACTGGTTTTTATCTGATGGTACCAGACTGAATTTTATTTTATTTTACAACAAAGACAGAAGCTGCCATGAACAGATGTGCATGAGGTTGTATCAGTACATTTGTTAGCTATTTACACAATTTTCCCCTTATGACAAATTATAGGTGATTCTAACTACTGTCCCAAAGATGGGCCAGGTTTCCAAAACAGTTCCACAATTCACCCCTTAAAGAAAAAATGATCAACCTGATACTCAGGCACTTTCAGTGGGAAATGATTAACGTGAAGAATCAACTTAAATTCTGATGACTAGAGAACATAGTAGGTATAGTGAAAGGCTAGACAATGTATAGATGCAGATTATGTGAAATGTAAAAGGCTGAATGACTGCTTAGAAATGTCACACAAACTTTCCTTTAAACATAATGGATTTTGATGCAAATTAGAACTTGACATAGAAATTCTCCCACTTATTTATCCACCTCAGTCACTGAATTATAAGATTATTTATCCTCACAGTAAATTTTAGGATGAGTATTTAATATTCTGCTTCTTCCAGCACCTACAAGAGTCTCACACACCTGCTCTCAAGAATGTTAAAAATCAATATATATGCAGAAAAAAACCCTATCAAAAATCAATGAATTAAAAATATATATTTCTTTCTCCTTTCTCAGACTGTGCTCTCAATCATTCAACATGCTAACTGATCTAGTACCATTGCTAACCCATTTATTACCTGTCTGTTAGTTCTAATATGTTCAGGTGTTGTGTACTACTTTGTTGTGAAAGGGAAAATAATTGTGGGGTGCCTCAACCACGCCTTTTAACATTTATATGAAACTATTAGGTATGGTTATCAGGAGATTTTGAGTTTGATGTCCCCATTATGTGCAAGTCACCTAGTCCTTTATATCTATGGAAGGAAACTTAAAGGGAGTCAATACAGATTAGATATTAGGGGGAAAACTTCCTGACAGTAAGGGTGATCAGTAAATGGAATAAGTTGGCACAGGAGGTAGTGAGTTCTCCTTCACTGGAGGTCTTCAAGCAGAGACTGAAACTACATCTATCTGGGATAGTTTGGGAAATCCTGCACTGAGCAGGGGGTTGGACTCAGTGACCCTAAAGGTCCCTTCCAATTCTATGCTTCTATGATCTCTTTCATAAATATCAAGGGAAGAAGTATAAGTACTGGAGCAATACTTTGAGAAGGAAACAGTGAAGAGCTGAGTGCAGTCCAACAGATTGATACTTGATCCAGAGAAGACAGGTGTTGTTTATTCTGAGTTTCCAAATCAAGGAAGTTTGAAGGTATCCTGTTCTGGGCAGGGAGGCATTCCACTGGAAGGAGCAAATTAGAGACCTCTGGACTCTTGTGTGGGGCAGAGATCTACCTGAAAGTAAGAAGCCCCTACAGCCTGCTGAAGGTGTAATAGAAAAGAAGTCTTTGGATGATGAGAACCATTTCCATGCTTCATGTTTGTTGTTTTCCATAGCTAGCTAGTGAATTGGGTAGCATGTAGTACCAGGTTGGGTGGTTTGGGCATCAATATCTGGAATCTGGAGCTGTAAGAGAAAGAGTGCTAGAGAAGATTTTAATTATTGGATAAGGATGGGTGGCGGACATCGTTAAGAAATGGTATCAGTTTAGGAACTTTTTAGAATCTCTTGTGGTGCTTCAGCACCTGCCACCGGGAAACAGAATTAAGAAAATCTGTTTCCCAGCGATCCGGCCTTCCAAGGATCCATCTGAAATAGATGGTTCCTCAGAGGCCTCCCACATGTCCACACACACACGGGGCAGTTGGTTCAGGCAGCCGGATCCCCTGGGTGCTGTGCTGAAGCCACAGCACCCATTCCAAAGGGCATCCAGCCTTCTGTGCCACCAACACTGCCCCCTAAGCCGTGGGACTGGTGCATACAGCTGCCAGTCACCACACATTGCCAGCGGTGTGCAGTGCTTGGTGGAAGGGCAAAAGAAGGCAGACCGGCCTACTTCCGCCTTTCCCAAGATGGCGGCTGCCAGCAAATCTGACCCCTCGCCTCTCCAGGTGCGGAAGCGTCCTGCTTCTGACTGGATCGAGGTGGGGGCAGGATGGAAGACCTAATTTTTGAGGTGTTCCTGAAGGCCAGATTCTTTGGTGGCAAGACCCAATTAGGGTCGTATCTTGCCCGCCAGAGTGCGGAAGCGGCCACATTAAGAGTCCCAGATCCAGCCTCCTGTATGGAAGGTAAGTAATCTATGTGTCTCATATTGTCCTACATGTGTTTTAAGGCCCTGTGCAGAAGCACCCTTAGATACCATTTCTAGACATGTAGACAAAAGCTGCTTCAGAACAAAAAAAAAAAAAAAACCCACCTCACTACAACCTGTATTGTGCCCCATTTAAATTTATCCAAGTAAAACTCTACTGCTAATATAAATTGTGATTTTACTCAAGTGATACACTTTTGCACTGCCAGAATCTTACATTGCTCTTTTCCTTGCCTAGATTTCCATATGTGGTTGCCAGCTTTTGCAGCCTCAGAATAAAAGTTCCTGATTATTTTTATTTTGTGTTTAATAGATTATCATGACTTTTCATTTTGCCCCTATGCCTCATACCAGCCAATTGCATCCTACCTAGATCAGTTCATCAAGGATTCTTGTTAGCTTTAGATGTCGCTGGAATTCCCTTATAATTATTCAATTTATTCTGCCCTTAGAATCGCCACCCACATCAGGATCTACTCTTTTTGTAGTCTTGATAAAACCCATATTTGGTGTCAGTCAAATTTCTGTTGGTTCCATTCATAATGGATGTGTCTCCACACGGCATTCAAGGCATCCCTCCATCTCTTTTCAAGATGCATTGCTAGTGCAATGAGGAAAAACTCACCTCTTCTGCAGAAAGAACATCCTGTATACTGCATTGGCTTGCTTTCTATTACTAGCATTTTCACGGTGCATTAAAAGGGTTATCTGTTAGCTCATATTTTGCAACATTTCCTTTTTTATGTGCTCCAGAATCTCCTATTTTCTTTACTGCCCTGAGTAATGCATTTTAGCATTTAGGGAGGGGATGGATGGAATTGGTGGTGATGTGCAGATGCACTTACTCAATGAGCAGACTACTGTTCACTAGACAATAGGTGTGAACAGGTCCATAGAAAGCAAGAGAATGAATAGGATTAAACCTAAAAGAGCTCATGTCTCAGACAGACATTTCAAGAGTTCTCCATTCCCTTACAAGAGAACATTTTCTTGTTGGTCTGATTTTTGTTGTTGTTGTTGTTGTTTTATGTTCTGAATCCCTTTTGAGAGGCCATTATCCCAATTTCTTGCTAGATTATTTCAACTAGAACTTGAATTCCATTCCTTGAACTTCACTGTTTAGAAACAGCTTACTCAGATATTAGGAATGTTCTTGCACAAGAACGCATGTTGTTCCTAAGTAAGACAACAATGGCAAGAATTCTGGAACATTAGTCACTGTACTTGTTACCACTTCCATGACTCCCTCTTTCTTTGCCTCCATTTTACACTAATTCATGTCTCAGGTCTTTGGTGCAGGGCATTTGCTAAGGATTATTGACAAGTCGAGATGAAAATAATGTCCTGAGGTGCAGCTGAGGGCTATAAGCTCCCAAGTGGTCATTAAGCCAAGGAAGTCCACTGGGCTGAGTTTACTGGGACTCAACACACATTCTGAAATCAACTTGCTGCTCACATTTTCTAGTTTCTTTCCCTGGACCAGAACACACAACCTTGTTTTCCTTTCACTTGGCCAACTTTACAATGTGGGGATCATCACACACTGTGATGAAGCTTCAGGAGATAGTCTGCTCTTCCGAAATGATTCACTTCTGTGAGTAAAAATGTAGATAAGTGTGAATTTTTTTTAAAGATAATATTAATGGTGTTTTCTCTTTCACATGCTTTTAAGTATATTTGTTATTTAAAAAATAAAAAAGCTAGAATGCCTCAGAGTCCTGCTTGTCCCTCAGAGATATGGTAAACGTCTGACAAGAAACATTCAAAATAGGAAAGCACAGACAATCCACAATTAGTCATTGGCAATATGTTATCAATGTAAAGTCTATAAATCTGGGGATCTCAACTGTGGGAGGAAGATGATTTGGGCATTCAGTGTTGCATAAACATGGGGAAACTCTAAAAAAATAGGAAGAGAAAAGATCACTGAGAAACTTTTATCTTCCCTTAGGATTGAAAGGATAAGTCATTTTTCTTTTCATCTTCTGGGTGTTATGCGCATGTGTGTTCCTGTGATAAAGCTATGAAGTTTTGGCTGCCCTTTTCTGGCTTCTGTCGTCTTCAAAGGGCACAGTGGGATACATAGTTTGTGCTGTGACAGGACATGCCAACAAATTGCATCACTTCTGCCTCGGTGGCCGAGGACAATGACATGCCATATGCCAATGGCAAGAAATGAATGGGTCTCATTTACGCTGGCACTGGGTGCCTTCGGCCTGACAGTCTTCAGAGGCTATCCATGGCAAATTGGAAAGTAGCACCAGGCTGGATGCAACAGCGTGAAGGGAAGCCCCGTGAAAAGCTTCCAGCATTCATAACTTTATGACTGATGTGTAACATTGAAATGTGTGCAATGGGGAGGAGATGGAATAGAAACAAAAAGGGGGAAGGACCCGTAACTTACAGTGTGACAGAATATGTGGACATAATTAACTTTGAAAAAAGAATGAAAGCCGGATTGCTTCCCACATAAATGTATGCAATAAAGAGACTTTTAATGGTGGTGTTGGGGTATCAGTGTAAATTCCAGCTGCAATGAGAAAACAAAAACACAGTAGGTGTCATACATTCAAAAACACTTTTCATGCTCACATAGAGACTGCTGCAAAGAGTTGCCCCAAAGTTGACCCCGCTGCCTTTAGTCTGTGTTCCAGCAACAACAAAACTCATATTTGACCTCTGACCTTCCTGGCAACACATCATTTGTTTCCCTGTGTTGAAGCAAGGAATGATGGGTGATGATTAAAGAGCAATGGTTCTGCTGACCTGAGACACTAATGAGGATGAAATGAGAAGGTCAGTGTTCATCCTCACGTGGCAAACCAAGGCGAGTAGCTAATCTGTTGTTAATTGTCCCTTACATTTGTTTTAAGGGCAACGTTAGAGAGCAGTAGCAGTTGTAGTCTTACATCTTTTTAATCACTGTAATTAGCATCATGATATGAATGATGAGGCACCTGAAACTTGCCTGGCAGGCAAGGTCTTATCATATATTTTAAAAATAGAAGAAAAGGTCTATTATAACTGGATAAAATGAATGCCAGGATGCTGGATCAAGCGAAAAATTAAAGCTATGAAACTGATGGACAGGAGAGTTAGACTGACAAAGGGACGTTTTTGGCTTTTTCATCCAGAGGGTAATCATTCTATAGAATTTGTTACTAGAAGAGGTTGGTGACAACAACCAGCCAGGGTAGCTTTAAGAAAAGGATAGAACAATTCATGGACCACAGATGTATCAATGACTGCTAGAATGGTTGCCTAGGTACTGCCTCCTAGGAGAGATCAACAAGTTGCAAGAAGTCAAATGCAAGGGTGAAAGTTTTACCTTTGCCTTCTGTCTAAGTATGCCCAAATACAATTAGTAGGTAACTGAGAAAGGATGCTGGACTAGATGGCCTGTGGTCTGATCCAGAAGGGTTCCTCTAATATTCTTATGTTCTTAAAATGTTGGACTCAGCATACCCAGGTGGTTAAGAGATGAACAAACAATATTCTTTACCTTTGCAATTCATGTGACTTATGAATGTTCAAAACTTCATATTCGAATCTGATACTGGCAATATTCAAAGACTGGCCTTCACATGCAAAGCAAAAGCTTTTCTTCCTTTCTTTTGAAATTCTGATATATTCATAGAAGCCCCTGCTGCAGGAAGATCCATCTGCTCCCAGGTACCCCAGGGTGAGAGACCCAGGTTCAGCCTGGTGGATCCCTGCCTGTGGCTGCTGCTGCTGTTCCAGAGTGAACATCTAAGAGGGACAGTGGCTGTAGCTCCACACCTGCCAACACCCTATGGGCTCTGGGACCTATACAAACTGCTTCCTGTGGTGGTGGTCCTGCCACCAGCACCTCTTCAGGGAGAGAGGGCAAGGGCCACTTCTATTGTCCTGCTTTTGTGTGCTTGTTTTGTTTGTTTTTGTATTTTTAATGGAGTGGGTGAAAGTGGGAATTTTGAATTCTGGGATTTTTATAACTATTTTTAATTCATCTGTATATAATACTATTTTAATTTATTTATAGTATTCTGTTTAGTGGGGAGGGAATAATCTGCCAAGGCAAGGCAGGAGTGGGAGGCATGTCTCATAGGTCCACTAATGCAGTGCTGACAGGCAGGGGGAAATACAGCAATGGGAGGCAGAAGAAATAAAGTAGGAGAAGGAGTGTTAGATGTCTCAAAGCTATCAACCAATGGTATTCTGCTGGAGCCATCAGAGAACATCAGTCATCCATGACTTAATTCTGGGTGAAGGGATTGATCTGGCATATATAGTGAGATCTGGGTGGATGAACTGGGTGAGCCTAGTCTTACCCAGCTTCATCCCCCTACTAGGTACATCAATGCTCCATACTGATGAGGAGAAGTCCAGAAGTCTATTACTAGAAGGCCAATTAGCTCTGTGACAGGGTTTGAGGGGCTGTTTTTGTTGTTGGGCCACAGAGGCAGAATAGGGATGTTGCTGGTGTACCATCCACCCTGCTGCCCAGCAACCTCCCTATATGAGCAGGATGAGGTAGTCTTGGAGGTGGTGTTGGAAGCCCTGGCATGGTACTTTTGGGGGATTTCAATATCCATGCCGAGGCTATGCTCAGTGGGACACCTCAGCTCTTCATGGCCTCCATGACAACCATAAGGCTGACTCAATATGTAACAGGTCGAACTCATACAGCAGGTCATACCCTTGATCTGGTGGTCCTGATAATTTTTCTCTGCCACTGTTGTTTCTTCAGATGGCAGTGGTACAAGAGGGTGAAATCCATTCTTGGAACCTTTCATTGTAGTCTGCACTTAGATTACATCCAAGGAAAGATTTTTCATCTTGGAGGAATGCTATGAATCCAATGAGATGGTGACATGGAGTTGCTGTACCTCATGGGCTCTCACTAGGGTTGCTTCCACACAGGCTGTAAAAATACATTTAGAAACACATACAGGACACATAGGAACTTACCTTCCGCATTGGAGGCCAGATCCAGGACCCATTGAGGTGGCTGCTTCCGCACACCGGCAGGCAAGACCCGTTCTTAATGGGGTCTTGCCACCAAAAGATCTGGCCACCAGGAAGATCTCAAAAATTAGGTCTACCATCCAGCCCCTTGCCTTGATATGTTCAGAAGCAGGATACTTCCACACACGGAGAGGTGAGGGGCTGGATGTGCTGGCAGCCGCCATCTTGGGGAGGGTGGAAGCAGGCCGGTCTGCCTCCCCTGCACGCCATGCGCCGGCGGAAACACATGGTGACTGGCGGCTGCATGCTTCAGTCCCGCAGCTCTGGGGGCAGCATCAGCAGTGCAAGAGGCTGGATCCCCTTTGGAATGGGTGCTGTGGCCTCCACACAGCACTAGAGATCCGGTTGGCTCAATCCATCCTCCCTGCATGTGTGTGGATGCATGGTGCCTCTGAGGATCTGTCTCTCTTTCAGACAGATCCTCAGGAGGATGGATTACTGGGCAGGTGCAAAAGCACTCTAGGTCTCCTATTCTTATTGTGTGGATGGAGCCTCAATGATGGGACCTTTTCTCCTTTTGCAAATGATTTAAAATTGAAATAGACACATCTCTTTCCTGATTACTTGATTGTTGCTGGATCACATTTGTTCCCAAGGTGTCCAACAAACATCTCCCCGTTGCTACTTTCTGGAAACTATCTCAGAGACAGCAGGAAAACTAATGTAGAATAGTGCTTCCATCTCCCAGATCCTGAAGTCATTCCAGGAAGATACCACGGTTTTGAAAGTCTCTGAGATGCTGAGAAAAACCAACAAGGTTGCATTGCCCCATCCTAGTTTCTGATAAACATCAGTGTGACCAGGATAGTCTCAGTGTCATATCCTCAGTTGAAGCCATATTTAACTGGATCTAGATAATCTTTGACCTCTGTAGGGACAGAGATACGGAGAGAACAACCCTTCTGGTTCTCCTTGGTCTCTCAGAAGATTTTGATCATAGTGTCCTTCTGGGAAGCTTACTGATTTTGGCAGATGAGAGCACTATGTTCCAGTGGCACTTCTCCTTTTCTCAAGACTGATACCAGAGATTTTTTGTTCCAAACTGTGACAGCTGATTTGTGGGGTTCCTCAAGAGTTTATCTTATTTACTCACTTTTTGTCTTAATATAAAACTGTTGGGAACAGTCATCAGAAGATATGGAGTGAGATGCCATAAATATGCTGATGGCTCCCCAGTCTATCTTTCTGTTCATCTAAGTCAAGAGAAGCAGTTCAGATGCTTGCCTCTGGTCTGCAGGCAGTAATAGCAAGTAAGCAGAGAAAAAAACCACTAAAGTCAAATCAAAACAAAATGTGGGGCTGCCCTTGCAGATGGTTTGGAAGCTGTAACTAGTGAACAACAAGGGTTGTTCAAAGGTAGTGCTGACTGGATGTATATTATGCTGAGTTTTTCATTTTACTGCTAAGTAGGGATGTGCAAGAATATTTGTAACATTCATTATTTGTCTGGATTTGTACATTCGTATAGGAATCGAATGTTAGGGATATGGGTGAATATTTGTAACATTTGAAATTCAGCTGAATTTGGTCAAAATCAGACATTCGAACTTGAATCAAATGTTACAATATTTGTATACTAGCATTCAAACAAATACCAATGTTTTCAGACATTCCTACGGATAGTTTGGACGTTCATAAAACTGGGGAAATGTATCAGATACATATTTATTCATATCAGATATCCGTTCATATCAGGTATCTATCTGTTCGCATCAGATATGTATCCATTCGTATCAGTTACGTATTTGTTTGGATCAGCCTTGAAGCTCTGATGGATTGTTTGCTTTCTGGATGGATTTGCTTTCTTCCCCGGCCTGCAAGAACAACTCTGGAGAGAAAGAGAGGGAGACACGCTAATTCCAACTGTGCGCTCTGCTTCCTTCTGCTTTGCCTCTCCTGCAAGGGTTAACCGTGGGGGAAGAGAATCGCTTAAATTCACCTGAGCGTTTTGTACTTCTTCCCCGGCCTGCAAGAACAACTCTGGAGAGAAAGAGAGGGAGACACGCTAATTCCAACTGTGCGCTCTGCTTCCTTCTGCTTTGCCTCTCCTGCAAGGGTTAACCGTGGGGGAAGAGAATCGCTTAAATTCACCTGAGCGTTTTGTACTTCTTCCCCGGCCTGCAAGAACAACTCTGGAGAGAAGAGAAGGAGACACGCTAATTCCAACTGAGCGCTCTGATCTTTTCTCCTTTGATTGCAAGAATCAACTGTGGGGGGGACGGGACAGTAGAGGGGTGTGTTTGCTGTGTGTGGCTATGCAGTTTTCATGGGTCTGTATGAGTATGCTGTATGGGTGGTTGTTGAGGAGTGAATGTGTCACACCCTTGAATAAGGAAAGACTTGCTCATGAGAGTATATAATTTTAGATAGAACTGTTTTTAAAATTCTCCTCATTGTTTAAAATTTGGTTTGAAATTTTGGTCTGTGTGTGTGGGTGCGTGTGTGGCTAATGTGTATACCTGAGGCCGGGAATGGGATAGGGGCAGGTATTGGAGTTGTGTTGGGGAAAGGGAGGCATGGTGGCAACAGAGGGAACAGATGTTACAAAAGAAGACGGGATCGCTGTTTGAAAGCTATCCCGCCTTCAGTTCCCCCTGTTTCCCAGGATGGCTCGGAGAGCAGACCAACCATTCCACAGAACCTCACCTTGCTTCTTTGCAATGCCAGGTCGGTGAAAAATAAGACCCATATCATCGAGGATCTTCTCCTTGATGAGGATGCTGACCTGGCTTGCTTCACAGAGACCTGGCTGGGGGAGGATAGTGCTGCTATATGGGCGCAGGCCCTCCCAGCCGGGTACTCAGTCAGCGAGCAGGTGAGGGGAAGTGGGCAGGGGGGCGGAGTGGCTCTGGTTCATAAGAACACCTTGACCTTGGCCAGGATACCTGTTCGGAATACATTCCATTTCGAGTGTATGTACCTTAGCCTGAAGACCAGGGATAGATTGGGGATTTTGCTAGTCTACCGGCCACCCCGTTGTCTAGCAGACTCCCTGACCGAGCTGACACAGCTGGTCTCTGAGCTGATCTTGGAGACCCCCAGACTTTTAGTTTTGGGGGACTTCAACATCCCGCTCGAGACCAACTTAACAGGCGCGGCTCGGGAGTTCATGGACACCATGACGAACATGGGCCTATCCCAACTGGTCAACGGGCCTACACATTGTGCGGGTCATACTCTTGATGCAGTGTTCTGTACCGAACAGGCATATCCGTGGGCGGAGGTGGTAAGCACCTCCGCATTGTCATGGACGGATCATTTCCTGGTCAAGACAGAACTGAGAGCCAATTCCTGCTCCTCTGGGGGTGGCGGGCCTATTCGAATGGTCCGCCCTCGAAGGCTGATGGAGCCAATTGGATTCCAGAAAGCCTTAGAGGGTTTAATGGTTGGGAATGCCAGGGATCCTGTCGATGCTCTGGTTAATACCTGGAACACCGATCTCACCAGGGCTATCGACAAGATCGCTCCCAAGCGCCCTTGCCACCCCGCTCCTAATCGGAGGCCTTGGTACACGCCAGGGTTGAGGAGGATGAAGCGGTTTGGACAACGGCTAGAGCGCAGGTGGCGGAAGACTCGTCTCTTATCTGACAGAACTCGCCATAGGAACTTTCTTCGTTCCTATCGGGAGGCAATATGTGCAGCAAAGAGAGCTTTCTCCTCTGCACGTATTGCGTCTGCAGAGTCTCGTCCAGCAGAGCTGTTTAAGGTGGTGAGGGAGATGACGCAGGTGCCCCCTGCGCCAAATCCCTTACTTAACCCGACGACAGCCTGCTGCGACGCATTTAATAACTTCTTTGCAGACAAAATCTCTCAGATAAGAGCCGATTTAGATGCCACCATTGAAACAGAATCGATAGATGAGGCGTCCAGTGATCCCGCCAATGTAGTTATACTGGATCAGTGGCAATCTGTGAGTACCGAGGACGTGGACAAGCTGCTTGGTAAGATGAGGAAGACGACTTGCCCTCTCGACCCTTGCCCATCATGGCTGGCCGTCCAGGGGGGGGATGCATTGATGAGATTCCTTACGGATATCATCGGTGCATCCTTCAGGGAAGGACATGTTCCATCTTGCCTAAAGGAAGCAGCTGTTAGGCCGCTTCTGAAAAAACCTTCCCTGGACCCCCTGGATATGAGAAACTATAGGCCTGTGTCACTGCTGCCATTTCTGAGCAAGGTACTTGAGAGGGCGGTCGCTCTTCAGCTTCAAGCTGTCTTGGATGAAGCCAATTATCTAGACCCATTTCAAACCGGCTTTAGGACAGGCTTTGGGGTTGAGACTGCCATGGTTGCCTTGACCGACGATTTGCGTCTGAGCATCGACAGGGGTAGTGTGACCCTGTTGGTGCTTTTAGACCTCTCAGCGGCTTTCGATACTATAGATCATGGCATCCTCCTGGACCGCCTGAGGGGGTTAGGCATCGGGGGCACTGCTTTGCAGTGGCTCCGGTCCTTCCTCTCGGGTCGGTCCCAGAGGGTGCTACTCGGGGACTGTAGCTCCAGTAAGAGGTACCTCACTTGTGGGGTTCCTCAGGGGGCTATTCTGTCCCCGATGTTATTTAACATCTACATGAAGCCGCTGGGTGAGATAATACGGAGTTATGGTGCTAGGTGTTATCAGTACGCTGATGACACCCAAATCTATTTCTCCATGTCTCGCTCGTCGGCCTCGAATTCCAATGGCATCTCTCCGCTCAATGAATGTCTTCAAGCGGTAATGGGCTGGATGAGGAAAAACAGATTGAAACTGAATCCAGACAAGACGGAGGTGCTCACGGTAGCGGCCCCGAAACCAAGAATTGGGTTGCAACTTCCAGTCCTGGATGGGGTCACGCTCTCATCTAGTGACTGCGTTCGCAGTCTGGGGGTACTCCTCGACTCGTCACTCCTGATGATAAATCAGGTAAATGCGACGGTCAGGAGTGCCTGCTATCAGCTTCGGCTGATACGCCAACTGCGCCCTTTCCTGGAAGTAAGGGACCTTGAAACTGTTGTGCACGCACTGGTAACCTCACGCCTCGACTTCTGTAATGCGCTCTACTTGGGGCTACCCCTGTACTTGGTTCGGAAGCTTCAGCTGGTACAAAATATGGCAGCCAGGCTTGTTACCGGTACATCTAGAAGGGACCATATAACTCCGGTTCTTAGGTCCTTACACTGGCTGCCCATTAGCTTCCGGTCCCGGTACAAGGTGTTGGTTATTACCTTTAAAGCCCTAAATGGCTTGGGTCCAAGCTATCTCAGGGACCGCCTTCTCCCGTACAATCCTCCCCGCGCTCTCCGCTCCTCTGGGAGGAACTTACTTCAGCCTTTAAAATCCAGGCTTGTGGCGACCTCCCAGAGGGCGTTCTCTGCTGTTGCCCCTAAACTCTGGAACGACCTGCCGGATGAGATCCGTCAGTTGACATCATTAGACAGCTTTAAAAAAGCTGTCAAGACGGATCTCTTCCGGCAGGCCTTTCCAGATTAACGCTTCCAGATTACTTATCCCAGCTCGGGCTCTCTGACCCTCTCATTCCTCTCGTGGCCCCATCTTTAGTGATGGTTGAGGAGCTCGAGAGGGCTATTAGTCCTTTTAATTAAGTTTTATATTTTGATACTGTATTTTAATTTGCCATATTGTTTAATACTTTTTAAGGGGGGGAGGGACTATAATGTTTTATTTTTATGTGATGTTTTTTATAGTTATTGTTGTTAACCGCCCAGATTGGTTCGCCATAGGGCGGTATACAAATAAATATTATTATTATTATTATTATTATTTGTTTGGATCAGATACGTATTGTTCATATGAGATACGTATCAGTTCGGATCAGATACGTATTTGTTCGGATCATATACGTATCAGATATGTATTCATTTGCATCCGCTACATATTGAATGTTCATATGAATATGTATGAATAGATTTGTATCAAATAGAATTTTACCATACAAATACGGATTTTTGAACATTCGATTCGTTTCAAATCAAATTCCACCCAAAATTGTGGACATCCCTAATTTATACATTAACATTTGGATGAATGTTTTGGAAAGTCATATGAATAGTTCAGGTGTTCATTAAATGGGAGGTGGGAAAGTGGCTACGGATTTGCATTGCAACGGATCCATTTGCAACGGATCCAGTTTGCATTTGACATGGATCAAGAGTGGATTAAAAGTGGATTCAGGTCAGATTTGACGCTTTCAGAGCAGATACGTATCGGGTACGTATTGGATATGTAGGAGTTTGTATCAAATAAAATCCTACCACATTTGAAGGGGATCTATTCACATAAATACCGATTTTCTAACATTTGATTCATTATGAACTGAATATCAAAAAAAACTATTTGTGCACATCCCTACTACCAAGATTTTAACCTCGACTCATAACAACTTTAAACATCTTGGCCTTCTTGGCAGTGCTACCACTTTTAGACAGTAAATATGTGGGGACCCATAAGAGGGCCTTCTTTGTGATAACCCCTGGACTGTGGAATGACTTATCTGAGGTGCATCGAGCACCCTTTTTACATATTTTTAAGATGGTTGGTGCAGATGCAGCTCTTTAGCTGTGCTTTGGTTCAAATAGCAGTTGGCCTAATCTGCTGGGTCCTGTACTGTTTTTATTGGCTTTTAATTCCTGTAACCCAGCTTGAGACCTCAGGGTTTAGGTCAGAACACAAATGTAACAACTCAGACAAACATTTTGGGTTTAAAAAAAGAAGATCCATGTTCTCACATTTCAGAATAGCTTAATTTTTACTACATATTGTAGAACCAATTGGGTTGACTATACTGGCATTATCAAATCCAAATGTTTAGAAATAAAATAGCATTTAACACTGAATGACATTGAACCTAAAACTGGCACAAGACCCACCAACTCTCATGTCACTGTTGCCAGTGGATGGCTGACTGATGACATACTGAATACATTATGATAAAAAATGATACATTATGAAAAAGAAATATGTCCAGAATGGTTGGTGGAAGCATTTCAGAAACAGCTATTTCTTTTGAGAACATTGTTTTTTGAGGATCAAAAGCAATGAGATGCAAAAGACTTTAATATTTAGGTTTTCTGACAATAGGTACAATACTTCATGTCCTTGCTTCTTGTCAGAGAAAAGTACAAAATGAAAGAAGCAATATTTTGCACTGTGAGTTTTTGAAGATCAAACTGATTTATGTCAAAGAAAACAAGCAAGCTACTTAACTTTATGTGCTTCTGACAAGTCTCTGCTTCTGGTTAGAGACATTAAGCTGTAATTTCCCCAGAAATATGTGGCAGAAAACAGGACCTTGAGTTTGAGCATGTCACTGTGTTCATTACATCGTGGAAGAAAAATGCACGTTTTTGAACAGTGAAGCTACATTCTCTTTATGTGAACTTTGTGAGTAATCACAAAATTTCTTGTTATTTTCATTTGCAGTATCCTTCCTCATTCTCCACCCCAAACAGTAGAGAAGTATGTAGAGATGTGCACAAACTCAAAGTTCATGGATTGGTTTGAATAGAACTGAGTCATGGTGAATTCAATTCAATCTAGAAACAGAGTCATATCTAAAACTTGGTTTGAGATTGAACCTTGAACTGCTTATGAACCACTTATGAACATTTAGAAACCACTGAAATACATTGAGAAAAGCTTTATTTAAAGGGCCAGATGGGGCAGATCTAGGTCCTGTCTGCACTTGGCCTTATTCTGGAATATATATTGGGACAGGGGTCTATTGTCCATGTGCTAATACATACTATGGCAGGCCTCACCTGGGGCCTGCCAGAGTTGGACTGGACTCGGAACAGCAAGCACTTGTTCTAGGATATATTCTAGAATAAGCTCAATTGCTGAAAAGCCCTGACCTGAGCAGCTCAAATCAAACTTCAGTTTTACCCAGTTTGACTGAATGCCCCTCGTTTGGTCCAAACTGAACCAGCCCTTTTCAATTTAATGTGAAACAGTTTGAAATGAATGCTTTGATCTGAGACATTCTAAATCAAACTGAATTTGCACATCTCTAGAATGACAGCAGTATCATGAAACCTATCATAAACAACATACCTACTTCTATGAACTTCCTGTATAAACATGCTTAACTCCTTCTTCTCCTAGAGATTGTTGCAAATGGTTTCTTACAAAGTGATCTATCATGCAATTCTTCAGAGTTATTTCTGTTGTGGCAGCTACTTTTTTTAGTCTGGTTTTTAACCAGAGGACTTTTTGCACTACAGTCTCTAGTGCATAATTAGTGCACCTCTGGGGAAGAGCATATGCATGTCAAGTAGGTTGTTACAGCCTACAAGTGTGACCTCCCTCCCCAGAAGTGCTCTAATTGTTGATTAGGTGTGAAACACAAAATTGTGCTCCACGTCTTATGCACCGTTACCTAATTACTTACCTGAAGTGTCCAGCGGTGTGACCATTTGCTCTTGCCAGCACTCCAGGGTTGTTTGAAGCATGCTGGCACCTTGGATGACCATAGATGTGGCTGTGCATGAGCAGAGCATCAACATCAAGGTGACAGTGCTGATGCGCATGCAGGCATGGGAGCATGGCTGGCAAAATGGCAGTGCCCAGAGGAGGGCCGGGCCCCAGGATCAAATAAGGTGAGTATCCAATCCCAGGGGAAGGAGCAGGTAAAGTTGACTAGTGATCAAGTGCAAGTGCTAGTCAATGTTGGGCCATCATGGATTCTGCTTTTGCTTGCCTTGACTAGCACCAATAACATCATTACAATTTATGTTCTACTTGTTCTGAAGCTCAAAGGGGGCATGGAAAACTCTTTTTGCTAAGTGAAAAATATTGAAAGAGTAGCTCAAGGCCTTTTTTATTGTTGTTGTTA
The DNA here is from genome assembly GCA_023333525.1 of Aspidoscelis tigris stejnegeri. Classification (NCBI taxonomy): domain Eukaryota; kingdom Metazoa; phylum Chordata; class Lepidosauria; order Squamata; family Teiidae; genus Aspidoscelis; species Aspidoscelis tigris. The sequence continues at coordinate 69,791,086 of JALMGA010000004.1, forward strand.
GTCTAATTTCACTTTTGTTTGTAATCCTGCTTTTCTTGAACCCTTCTAAGTTCTGGTCCATAAACTCATTTCCTGCTAAATTTATCTTTATCAATGTGACACAATACACGGTCTCAATGTTTCCTATGATGCCAGATTATTGCAATTTATAATAGGGAAAAGTTAACAAGACCAGATGGTTGTGAAGAACAAGAGAAGTGGGAAACATCCATAGACTCTGTCTTCAACCTAATTGGCAGCGAAAGAACATTGATAGGCATGAATTGTCAAGATGGTTCCTCTGACCCTACTATTTAATCCAAATTAGCAATTAACAAGGGTGGTACGATTCGAATAGATGTAAACCCTTCACTAGACAAGCACTTTAGACCTCTCAAGACTTCAGCTCACCAGCTGATTGCCTCTTGGCTAGTAGACTCATTTCTCACTGCAAAACTGAGGTGTCAGGGATAAGAAAGCAGGGAAGCATAGTGTAACAGAAGATATAGTAATATTCAGTGATAATTTATAGGTGATTTTAGAGTAAACATTCTACTTCAGGCATTGTACTGGTACCTATTTAAATCCTACAAAGAGAAAACAGCATTTCGCCCCTTTAATTCTACTAAAATATATTTACAGTGTGTCTTTCAAAATTAAAAAGGCAGTAAAGGAAGTCACTGTAGCTTAGTGGCAATGCAAGCAGCTGGAAGGTTGCTGGTTGATCTCCAAACTCTGCCAAGAAGTCAAAAATAGCAAACGATTTCCTTATCTTTGGCAAGAAAACTGCAGAGTCAGCCAGAAGTCAGCTGCAACTGATATTAGATATTAGGAGAATATGTTCTGCCCACTATTAGGGATGTCCACGAATATTCAAATGCATTCAAAATTCAATTGAATCGACTGAATTTTGACATTCGAATTCGAATTGAATGTCCTTAAATTCAAATTTAAAGTTTTGATTCAAATTTTGAATTATGGGTCTATTCATTCAAGTTATTCGGACATTCGCATGTGTACAAGTTCATACACAATGCATACTTGAAGATGCACATCTTTCTCGCGTCTGTACACATTTGTACGGATTCGTACGTGATGAAAATAGGTTGCATATGGGATAACTACAGGATGCATAAGGATGTGAACGGATAGGTATGGGTGGGTACGGACCTGAGGAAAATGTGTAAGGGCATCTACAAATGTTGACATTCGTAAGCACATTCGAATAAAAAATTCAAACAAATAGCTTCAAATTTGCTTACTTCAAATTGGATTTGGTTAAATTTGAATTTAACAAATTCAAATCGAATTGAATTTTCAAGTATTTGAATCGAATTGAATCCCAAAAATTGGATTCGTGCACACCCCTACCCATTATATCGTCAGAACTAAGGCCCTTTCTATACTCATTTATTCATATTACTCTGCTATAGGGTTGTGCATAAATATTCATAACATTCAAAATTCATACGACTTTGGCTGAATTCGGACATTCGTATTCAAACTAAATATTGGCACATTTGATGATTGGCATTCAAATTTGAATTGAATGTTTTGATACATTTGTATGATGCTTTGTATGGAATTCATATGCATTGATATGTATGGGATTTGTATGATATTGAACATTCTTGTCCAATTCAAACGCCACTACATTCAAAGGGGATCTGTTCAAACGAATACACATTTTCTTGCATTCAATTCAATATAAATTGAAAACAAAAAAAAATTGTGCACATCCCCGCTCTGCAAGATTGTCACTGTAAAGCTCATAAGGTATTGTGAAGCCATCCAGCATGTTTAACATCCTACAAATATTTTGAGCAGCATTCCCCATATATCAAAGCTAGTATGGTTAATGGCCAGGAATAATGTGATTTGAGGACCAAACAATCTGAAATGTACGCTATTTGGCAAAGCAGATCTGAGACACCAGAGTCCATGACTTAAAGCAAATTTTGAGTTTAAAATGCCTGATTTCAGTAAACAGCTATATATATATAGTGTCTTGTAAATACATCTAATTCTACTGCACACCATCTGTAGAAACCTACCCACCTCCCTTATTAGCCCCCCGTGACAACTAAAATCAAAGTAATTAGGGAAACTTCCACAGAGGGTGAAAAAGGGCTTTATTTTCTCTTGCCTTGCTGTTAGGTCTCTTGGCTAGAGTATACTTCCAGGCACTTGGTATTGTTCATCTGCCTCTTCTGGGGGCCCTGCATGATCCTTACAATGTGTGTCTCAATTCTGGATGTTGCCAAAGTGGTTACAAGGAGCATACCAGATTCACGTACGCCACAGAAAGAGGCATAAAGGCTCTTTACAAAGTGGTTTTGTCATTGTGGGTAAAACAATTCTAGCAGCCAACACAGAATTCAGCCTACCATGGGAAAAGACAAAACAAAAACTGTTCAGTCCTATTAGCCAGTGGCTGATATGCAGTCAGTACTATTGTAATTCCTAGATTCAAGTCTATTAAACATTCCGGTTAATTTTAGTGTGGCGAACTGGGCAGGGTTGTTATAATTTCCTGGCACCCTAAGTGGCCCACATTCCTTTGTAGTATCTTTTCCATTGAGCTTTTATTGACAGGTGCTGTTGTGGTACCAGGAACATGCAATAAAGGTTCATGGTCTGAATGTTTTGCACCATCATGGCCCTGTGGGTGCATTGAAAGAGCATGGGGTCTGCACAACCAGCTCTCATTGAGTGCACATTCCACCATACAAATTCCTAAGAGTGCTATAAAAGTAGAGCAGGTGTAAATGCTGCAGCAGTGCTTACTCCTGCTCTTCCAGTACCCTGCTGCCACTGATGTGTGGACTTACCTTAGTGAGCTTTCTTTGGACTGGATAATATGGGGCAGATTTTCTTGTAAACACAAGCACTTCCAGACCATTTCCTGTGTTTGTGAAAACTGTCTTGGCCAAAAACATCACAGTTAGGGGCCAGAAATTCCCCAGCCATGATGTTTCTGCAGCCAGGAGTGGTGGAAGGAATAGAAACAGTATGCCACCACACACTGAGGAGAGTACATCACTGCAGACTCCCACTGTCAGGCAGATTTTTTATTAAGTTTGCAGGACATTGTCAGAACACAAAAGATGTGATTAGAGACACCTGAAGAGGCACCCTCTTGGTGAATTTGAGACTCTAAGGTCAGACATTTTCTGTCTAAATTTTGCCTCAAAGCCTGGAAATGAGTGCCTCTTCCTCATTCAGGATTTTAATAATGCCAGATGTGAATCTTGCTTTTAGTGGGATTTGGTAGGAGACTATATAAGCCCAGAGGAGGGAAATGTATCCAATCAGGGCCATGGAAAACTGGGCAGTTCAGTAGCCAAACACTGGTGAGCACTTGTTGCCAGGGAAGACATTGTCAGACTTTGGAGCAAGGAACAGTGAAATGAGGAAAAATGAGGTAAGCTTATTTCTTCCATTGCTTGTTAGGCATTTTTGTGTGTTTATGGAAGTAACACTTTTTCTTACAGGGACAACTTAAAAAGCTCTGTCTGATTACACCCAAAGTCAGACACTTCTGGCATTTTTGAATGAATGTTTAGGGATACTTTCAACAGATTTCTTTATGAGCACACTTTTATGTGCAGATTTGTCCTTTCATGTTCATGAACAAATGCATTTTTCCTAATTTTCCTACATCCTCAGGGAATGAAGTTGAATACGTGTAGTCTTTGAACTTTCTAGCTACATTTGTGGGCCTTATTGTTTCTTTTAAAATAATGTTTTTTTAAAAAAATAAATTTTAAAAATCCTAGTGCAGAATGCAATTACCTGGGTTTTAAGCAGATTGATTGTCTAGAATCATGTCTTGCCAGTTCTGAAAGTACTAAAATTGACTACCAATAAGCTACGGAGCCAAACTGAGGGCTTAGTGATCACTTATAATCAGAAGCAATATATAATTGGGACCTAAAGGAATATTTTCCTTATCTCAGACTACCTTTACTTTATGGTCTGATGAGACGAGGCTATTTTTCATCCTGTCAGGAAAAAAAAAATCTATTTTATGGTGGTAGAAGAGATGGTTTTCTTTTTGTGGAGTCTCACTCTGGCACTTTCCCCTCCGAGGTTCCTTTCATCCTTCCCATAACAGTGTGATCCCAGGCAAAGTGCATATTGTTTCCTAGCCCAGTCCTACCACAAGAGGTGATTCTGGTGAAAAGCATATAGCTTTTATCATACGGATATGCTGCACTTTTTGTCCATCTGGTAGTCTGCAATCTTAGCATAGATGGAAAACATAAACATGTAACAGAATTTTGACTGTTCATATCTCAACAGCTGCCTATTGCATTTTGATACAGGCAAGATATCCCAAATCATAGCAATGTACACTGTGACCTCCAACAGGCAAATGAAGGAAGCTGATGCTGTGAATGCAGCTGTAGAGTCATGTCTCAAATCACTATGCGGAGCTGCTACTCTTAACTTGAGATGTACACGATCCCCCCACCCATTCACTTTGCATCAAATTGAATGGGATGTAAATTCGCATTTGTGTGAACAGAGCCATTTTAAATGTGCTAGGTTTTGAAAATTCTTTTAATCCCTTCTGCCCAAATCCACTCTGGAGGTGATTGGCTGCCACTATTTTATTTATTTATCTGAATTTTTATCCCACCCTATACCCGAAGTTCTCAGGGAGGGTATCAAATTTTAAAATAATATATAGATATATTTAAAAAGAACAGTATAAATTAAAACAATAGCAGTGTCTAAAAGTGGGAAGAGAACAAAGAGAGACCAGAGCTTCGACAGGAGCAACAGCCATGCCAATCAGAAAATCGCCCAGGGCATCCAGGAATTGCTCAGATTCCATAAATCTCTGGGGGTGGACCATCTCAATAGGTCTCCCATCCCCACAGAGGGGTTCTTCCACTGTAAGTCCAAATCTCACCAGCAAATGATCCATCCATGTCAACGGGCAGATAACCAACCCTCCCATCAATGGCTCCTATTAGTATCATATTTGTTATTACATAGTTTATTAAAATACAGAAACACAAAAGTTATATATAGAGACTTTTTTTAGCTTACTTTGTAATTTGGTATTTCTCAATGGGCAATAGGATTCTTCTACAAACTCTGTGTTTCGGTATGATCCACCTAGACTCCTCAAGACATTGGATGTCATTGGACCATGAAAGCAGAGGGATAGATGTGAGGCTCCAATAGGAGGCCTCGCCTCCATCTCCTCAAACTATATTTTGCTCTATGATGGATTAATCCAAATCAGGGATGTATGAGAATGGAACATACATCCATGTTCCAGTTTACCAGGGAACGTATTTTACTCATGTGCCTTATTGCACAGCTAAAATGGGTCCCCCAGTAGCTCCAAGGCCAGGAACTTTAGTTTCTGCCTGTTGGAGCTTTGGAGACCAGTGCAGAAAGTGGGTTGGAAGACACAGTCCCTGTGCAGAAGGCATTGCTCCAGTCCAAGCTTTGCCATGATCCAGACTAGAGGGCATTGCTTGATCTGGAACTGCTGTTCATGGCAGTTGAGTACAGAAAGGCCCATAAACTGAGCAGGGCAAGCAAGCAAGGAAGTGAATGAGATAATTCAAGGTAAGCTTTAGCTGAGAATCCATATGTAGCCCCAGGCCTGTGGTTGTTGTGACTGGTTTTCTTATTTAAAATTGCATTGCTGTACCATCACATTGCCTCACTCACCACCACCACCCCTTTAAAAATGTATTTCATATGCTGATTCTACCTCTTGGTCTTGTGGCTAGAGTGCCAGACACGTATCATCTCACAGTCATGGGGTTTGATTCCACACTCACCCATGAAGCTAGCTGGGTGCCCTTGGACGAGTCACAGCTCCCTTTTGAGACTTCACAGCCCACTTACCTCACAGGGTGTCCAATGTGGGGAGAAGAGAAAGCTTTGCCAGCCGCTTTCAGTCCCCTTAAATGGGTGAGAAAAGCCAACTCTTCTTCTCAACTTTAAGCAAGAGACAGGGTTTGTTTTCTTTTGTTTCTCTAAAAAGTTTGCAGAGTCACTCATTTGGAAGGAATCATTATAAAGTATTGCAGATATAGTCTACATTTTTTGGTTGCCACTCACTTCTAGGCAATTGCATTTTCTGAGCCCTGACCTTTCCTATGCTTGAAAGACCTGTCTGGGGGCGGGGGGATTGATGGACATTTCCTATTTCACAAAACTTTGATATTGCAACCAGCTTTTGTCTTTGGCTGCCTGGAATTGGCTGATAGCTGTCAAAAAGATGGGAAGCTGACAGTTGTTACAGGAACTGCTCTAGATATATGTATGTATTCAACATCATTCCCACATGCACACAGCATTTTTAATGCCTACTGGTTTATTTTAACTGATAACAGTTTGGAACTGATCCCAAGAGAGGACGAGGCACTTGCCTGATATCAGTATAGTTTTTTTTTAATTAAACTATAAAAGGCACAGAGAAAATAATTCTAGTATACAGCAAGACAGTATTCAAAGTTTTAAAGTTGGGCAAATTAGCCAAACAGTAAAGCAACTCAAAGAGCGAGATTCCCAAAATACAGCTGTAAGAAATTGTGAGTAAAGACATTTTAACTCTAGCTGTGGCAAAGAGGGATAAAAAACAGATTTAGAACAAAGTCACGAGCTCTACTAGCTGATACAGAGCAATGAAAACAAAGCAGAATTTCCAGCAAAGGCAGGAAAAGCAAGGAGATCCTCAGGACCAGTTGCTAGGCAAAGGGAGGGTTAGGAAAGGGGTCTACTTTCTTGGGGTCTACACGGAAGTCAGGATGGAGTTCTAGTTCCATAATGACTTCAGCAGTGAGTTCAGCAAATGTCCTCATGGAGCAGAACCAACTCACACAGCAAGTATACAAGTTTCAGCATCTTGTAGGGATGAACCAAAGTTCAATTCTTGTTGCAAGAAGATAGTGGACCCCACTGCAAGCCAAGAACCAGGGTTCACTCTTGCAGAAAAGATAATAAATAATAACACATAACAAAAATAACACAAAAAAACCCTTGTAGAAAAGATGGAGTGGACTTTGGCAAAACCGAAAGAGCAAAGTTTATGTCTTGCAGCTATGGAATGAACTTTTGGGGAAGTCAAAGAAAATGGACGTTGTGGGAGCCAAAGACACATATTGGACCCCAGACTAAACTAGATTCACTGAAGGCCTTTTTGCATGTACCTCGTTTAATCCAGATTAAGAAGATCCAGAACTTCAGAGTTCTGGATCACCACAGAGACCCCATGCATCTGCATGGTAATGGTAATGGGTGCTAAACAGAGCCACTATGCAGATGCTGCAACGTGACTCCTGGGGCCCAAATTAGGCCCCAGGATGAAGTTCCGTCCCAGTTCCATGGTTGCATCGAAGGGGACTGCATCTGAGGCTGCATCAGGGAGATGGTGGGGGGGGGCAGCAGCCACATCAATGAGGCCATGATTGGTGCCTCTGCTGCCTCTGCCTCTCCCCCGATTCATCACATTGGGGGCACAGCGGAGGTGATGGCTATTGCCTCTGCATCAGTGCAACAGCAATATGTGTATGTGCAAGTACACATCATGTATGTATCCATACGCATACAAGTGTCCAAATAATTTGAAGGAATAGATTAAAAAAAACAAAATTTGTTTGAATGTTTAAAATCGAATTTATATTCAATTCAAATTTGAATGTCCAAATTTGAACAAATCCAATCAAATTTCAAATGTTTAGAATATTCATGCACATCCCTAGTAAGATTATTTACTTTTGTGCCAGATAGATCACAACAGCAGTCATACTTGGGAGGAACCAGACTGCTGTTATTGTGAGCAAGCTAGTATAGAAACAACTTTCCTTCAGATGGCATGGGCTGTCCCCAAGGAATAAAAAGTCTGCCAAGACTCTCCTTTTGCCTCTGAGCGCCCCCAAGCCAGGGTTTTTAACGAGGTTCCAGCGCTACAAAACGTGGAAATCGCGCGACAAAATACATGCACTTTAAACAACTCTTCCAGCGCTCTTTCTGTAAGTCGCAGGTTTTCCTCGCTACATTTACCTTGAGGACGCTCCGTGGCAAAAGGGGTGGGGATTGCCGCCTGCACACACAGCAGAAACACAAGCAGCTTCACTTTCTAAAGCTCAGAACTAAAGAGCCAGAATCACGCAGAATTGCAACATTGTTGCAATCGCTGTGAGGTGTGAAATGGGTGGATTATTGCTAGGGGTGGATTTTAAAGCGATAACAGGGAAAGTGATGAGTGAATGAGCGATCGTGCACTGGACAGGGTGGATTTTTGAAAGCAATAACAGGGAAAGTGGTGAGAGTGAATGTTTTCCAGCACGAGAAGCCATTTCGGGGTAGGGGGAGATCTGGGAGATGAACAGAGAGCCGATCGCTGTTTCTCCTTTGCACTTGTCAGGGATTGTCAGCGCTCGTGCGCTGGGCAGGGTGGATTTTTGAAAGCAATAACAGGGAAAGTGGTGAGAGTGAATGTTTTCCAGCACGAGAAGCCATTTCGGGGGGGGGGGGAGAGATCTGGGAAATGAACAGAGAGCCAATCGCTGTTTCTCCTTTGCACTTGTCAGGGATTGTCTTCCTGGTTGTGGCCACACCGAGCGCAGTCCCTCCCCATTCCCTCTAGCACCCTATGAACAAGAGCATGGGCGGGGAGAAAAAGATGTGCGCAAAGAAAACAGGGATCTTATGGGGACGGAAGGTGCGCTAAAAACACGCATTTTCCTGAGCCTCATGCGGACGCTTATTCCTGATTTGCATGGCACTTTTAAAGTCCACTTCAATAGAGTGACAGTAGAGTGACAGTGGAGAAGTAAATAAGTCTTTTGGGGATGCAGCCGCAGTCTCAAACTGAGGCAGCATTCCACGCCAGCTCATCTTAAGCATTTGGATCCCACAGTGTTGAGACTCAAAAGGGAACTAGGTTTGTTAGCTACCCTTTGCAGATAATGTGGTAGACACATGGATATGAGGATAGATGCAAGATCCATGAGAGAAAGTGTTCTGGGCCGGGAATAGATTGAAGCATGTTCTTCTCCACAGATGCTGAAGACTATCTAAATTATCTTTAAAGTTGGAGCCTCAAGATAAGTGCAGGGAGATTTCAGCTATGCTCCCAGATATGCCCCAAGTGTGGGCCATTTATGAATCTCAGTTAAATATCACCAGGCTCCAGAGCAAACTGTGAGTCATCCCTGCCTGCCCAGTAGCAGCAAGACCTGGTTGTACTGGGACTGCTTTTAAATGGTCTCCCAGTAGAACACTCCCAGGTGTAGATTCTATTTCTTTCAATGGGTCAGGCATGGGGGCTATGCAACTACTGCACACCCAGCAGGCAGTGACCTCCCATGGTGTGTTATGATGGGCAGACATTTCATGCCTGGCTCATTTTTGCCACTGTCCAGATGGACCACGCAAATGGTTATAATTTATTTTATGATTTTTTCCCCTCTAACATAAGATCTGAGGTCCAACTATATTTCTAAGAACCATCCAATCACTCTCCCTTTCTGCCCCAACCCAATTCATACTTACATTGCATCTGCATGTTTAAATCAGTTCTGTCTGTCCTACTCAAAAATGTCCTACACGTTACACCCCGTCAAACTTCTTCGGAATGCATGCTCACAATTTAACAGTAATTAAAATATTATGATTAGGCTCATGCTATTTACACCCAGGTAAGTGCTTTCAGGCTCATTTTGTTAGTCTCGTTTCAGAGGAGACTATTTCCATGGACTGAAATCCTTGATTTAAATGTGAATTGAAATTCTTGATTTGTACAGAAATGAAATGATAGGAAGTTCCACTTAAACAATACTTTCCCCTATTACCTTGTCTTCCCTTTGTATTTGCTAACTGCAACCCCATACAATATCTTTTAAATAGTTACCTTATTGTCTTTTCACTCTGTCTTTACTCATAGGTTTAGAATATGTTTCTTTCCCCCTTGACTTTTTCCCACAGTGAATGAGACTTGTTAATTTTTCCACCAAATGATGTATCATTTACTATTAATGAGGTCATCCAATCAGAAAGCATCAATTAGCATAATGTACAGACACACTTAATCAGGACTACTATGTAGTTAATACTTTTATGGGGTAAGAAGGGAAAAGAAGAATTAACTATTTAAAGTCGCCTGACATTCCTCTGTACTATTCTCTTCCAGGCTTAGAGGTTGACACCCACCCACCCCCAGCTATTCTGTTTTGTCCTATTCTAGATTAGAACACTGAAAATGTGAGGACTTTGAATTGAAACTCAAGCAGCCTTCCCAAATCTGTCAGCTATGTGCTTGTTTTCAGACTGCAAACTTTTTGGAACACTGGAGGATACTGTCCATTTTAGGATGAGCTCTAAAGGACAATATTAAAATCAGAGGTAAAAGAAGAAAGGATATTTGACCATACTTAGAGCTGTGCTCAGACACATAAAAAAGAAAAGCATCTCCAAGGTGGCTCAGAGAAAACTAAGAGAAAGGATTATTCACACACCAGTCTGCCCTTCTCATGACATTTTGTGCTAGAAAAGGTGGATTTAAAAGGGCTTGGGAACGCAAGGGCCTCACACTACTGTATCTTTCTACAGCCCAAGTTAGAAACAAGGGACAAATGAGAAATGGGAAACAAATGCGTCCGTCTCAGCCCCCCTGGTAATTGAGTGTTTGTAGGCAGTCAGGGCTGTCTATGACAAACACTGAAGATTCCTCTGACAGAAAGATGGACTGAAAAGAAGGAGGGGGAAGATGGGAGAGAAGCAGGAGAAAAAAAATGAGTCTGCCAGTGCTTAATTGAGCATACAGATTCCTAATAAGTCAAGCACTGCCCTCTAAGATGGAGAATGACACATTTTAGGGTGCATCTTCCTTTGTTACCACTGTAAGACTAATGAAACCTGCCGCTAGATATTTCTCTATTGGAAGTGGGGAAGGAAACCAGCAGCTGCAGAAGATGTGTACACCAGTGATGGTAGTGTTAATAATAGTAACAATAACAATAAACACCTCTTGGTCCATAGATTTGAAGGAAGGAAGAATGCTGAAGCTGTTGGAGATATACACTTAGGTGACGGTGAAGATTATGATCATGACCAAGAAACAACAATAATAGGTCTGCATTACATGCCATCATTCTCTATTAGAAGGAAGAAGAAGAAGAAGAAGGAGGTTGGCTTTTGTCCCCTGCTTTTCTCACCCACTTAAGGAGACTCAAAGTGGCTGACAAACCTTTCTATTCTTCTCCCCACAACAGAACACCCTGTGAGGTGGGTGAGGCTGTGAGAACTCAGAAGAGAGCTGTAACTAGCCCAAGGGCACCCAGCTGGCTTCATGGGGGAGGGCGGAATCAAACCCAGTATTCCTAGATAAGAGTCCAGCTCCTTAACCACTATACCAAACTGCTGTAGTTGCAGAAGATAAGTACTCTGCGTGTGGTAATGGTAGTAGTAGTAATAGTAATAGTAAGGGTGCATCCCCATTAAAAGCTTAATCCAGTTTCCCTAAACCGAAATAATAGAACCGGATGCAAATGCGAATTTGCCTGTTCCCATTACTTTTAACTTAATCGCGTTGGATCCGGATTGTGAGGATCGTACGTGGCATACATGACTCAAGGGGGGACTCAAGTGGCTACTTTTTAAAAGTCGCTCTTCGGGGCTGCCCTGCGCTCTTCCTCCTGGCATGGACGTGCCACCCATAAGGGACCCCTTCATGGAGCCTAGCTGGGTGGCTGGGTGGCTGCCACTTGCCTGGATGGAGGAAAAATGGCAGCGGGCAGCCAGCAATTCTTTCCCCTCCTCTCCCCATTGCTCAGGGCACACAGCAGCAGCGGCAACTAAAGCCCCTTTGCTTTAAACATTCACACAGAACCTCAGATGCTTTCCTCCCTCCCTTTCCCTTTCCCTTTTTAGAATTGCGCAAAATTGCAACATTGGTATTGCACCCATCAAGGTGTGAAGTAGTTCCATTGCTACCATGTAGCGATCGCTGTTGAGTGAATTTTTACACTGGAATCACTGTCTTTGGAAGCAAGCTATTGGGAGAGGGAAACCCTAAACATGGACTCTCATCCCTTAAAACGGTACTGTCCACACAGTAAAAAATGTAAAACGTTTCAAGCGCACGATCCGGAGTGAGACCTGTTGAAATCAGGACTGAGATTTACCATGCTTTGGGGTGGTTTAACACGGGGAAAGCATGTTAAGCCAAACTGCCGTGTGGACTCCGAGGATTGAAAATGTTTTGAATCTGAGATATGGTTGCCGTGAAGACACGGCCTAATAGTAATAGTAGTAGTAATGATAATAACAATACCTTTGTCCATAGATTTGGACTGCACACATCATATAGCTTTGGAGGAGAAGAAATATAATAATGCAAGTTTCACCATGTCAAGAAACTAAGTGAAAGTTACCAAGTAACCTGATGTGTCTATCAGATTTAAAAAAACAAAACAAAAGTGAACCTGGCCTGTTTATTTTTATAGTCTCTAAACAGCAAGGATCCATTATACAAAAGTTGTGTGTTTGTGGTGGGGGTTGGGTGGAATTTCTTTGCCTTCAGGTCATTCACTAATGAGCTGAGTGCTGAGAAAGAGGGAAAGCTTAAACAACCAGATATCTGAGGGGCTGGATGTAAGGGCAAAGGGTGGGAAGATTGCTTTATGGCTTCATGCATTTATAAAAGCAAATATTGAGACAGATAAGTGCCTTGAGATCAACAGCTTTTCTTACTGTTGCCTTCTTTGTGACCCACTTCAACTTGGATTTATGCAAAGAAACACCAAGATGCATCTTGAGGTGGGAGTGGATTCTTGTACGCCACTGGCCAGCACAGTCACTGACCTTCCTAACCTCCTTGGGGCTTCCTTTATGAGAGCTCCAAACCAGATGGCTGTGCCATCAAAGCTTTATGAGAAGAAACTCTTTTTACCACCTCGTGGTTTCTCCCAGCTTAAAAGTTGAAAGTGGAAGTGTGATGAAAATTTGCTTAAAAGGTGCTAAAGACAGAAAACAAAGCAGAAAAGGTCCCCTTCTTGTAGACTTTCATATATATCTGTATCTTCTGCCCCAGGTTATGTCTAAGAAAAGGGGATGCATTCACCCAGCTTTGTTGTTGAGCTTAGCAATGCAACAGAATAGAAAGTAATGTTTCAGAGACGGTGTATATGCCTATCAGCACACTTTGTCCACATGAGTGCATGTGCATGCACTATACTTGCTATCTTTTATTCATGAAGTGTGTCAACTTAAACATTTGCCTATACAGCACTGTACAGTAATATGCAGTTGGTCACCCTAAATCCATTGTTAATTTGAGGCTTAATGTGTGTAACACAGGAATGAATTTCTCAGAAATGAATGTGTGTATGTGTCAACAGGTGATCCATTGGGAAGGGCAAACCACTCCAGTGTTCTTGCCAAGAAAACCCCATGGGCAGTATCAAAAGATATGACACTGTAAGATGAGCCCCTTGAGTCAGAAAGTGTCCAATATATTACTGGGAAGAGCAGAGAGCAATTACAAGTAGCTCCAGAAAGAGTGAAGCAGCCAGGCCAAAAACCTAAAATGCATTCAGTGGAGCAAAAAGGACACTCAACTGTGGATGTGTCTGGTGATGAAAGTCTGATGCTGTAAAAAAAAAAAAAGCATTGCATAGGAACCTGGAATTTAAAGACCATGAACCAAAGTAAGATAGATATGGTCAGACATGAGATGATGAAATTAAACATTGACATATTTGGAGTCAGCAAACTAAAATGGACTGGAATGAGTGAATTTAGTTCAGATGACCATTAGATCTATTACTGCAAGCAAGAATCCCATAAAAGAAATGGTGTAGGTTTCATAGTAAATAAAAGGATGAGTAAAGCAGTATTGAGGTGCAATCTCAAAAATAACAATGTTCTCTGTTCCAATCCAAGGCAAACCATTCAACATAATCTGATGAAGTAGACTTGTCTACAAAAGCTCATGCCACAACCTCTTTGTTAGTCTTTAAGGTGCTACTAGAACCCTCATTTTGCTTTTGAATATCCAAACACACACAAACTACATCTTGAATTCCTATGGATTCAACATAATAGTAACCCACATCCATGCCACAACTGATAACCTGAGAGGCTGAAGTTGGCCAGCTCTATGAAGGCTTTAACACTTTCTAGAGCTGACACCAAAAAGAGAAGATGATTTCATTGTAGTAGATATTAACAGATTTAAGAGATGAGATCTGGTAGACAGAATGCCTGAATAACTATGGGCAGAGTTTCTTAACATTGCACAGGAGCCAAAAATAAAATCCCCCAAAAAATAGCTGTGATGAGACATTTACATATAGCTGAAGAAAGAAGGAAAGCAAAAGGCAAGGAGGAAAGGGAAAGATACCTGAATGCAGATTTCTAGAGAGCAACAAGGAGAAATAAGAAAGCCTGCTTAATCGACCAATGCAAAGAAATAAAAGAAAGAAAGCAATAGAAAGGATGACAGAACTGTTCAAGAAAACTGGAGATTTCAAGGGAATCCTTAAATCAAAAATGAACATGCTAAAGACCAAAAATATAGGGATGTAACAAAAGTAGTAGAGATTAAGAAGAGGTGCCAAGAATATACTGAAGAAGTATACAAGAACGATCTTAGCATCATTGATAACCATGATGGTGTGGTCACAGAGTGAGACATCCTGGAGAATGAAGTTAAGGAGCCATTAAAAATTATTGTTAAGAAAGAAAGCAGAGATTATGGGATTCCAGCTATACTATTTGAAATCCTAAACGATGATGCTATTAAAGTGCTGCAAAAAATATTCCAGGAAAAGTCAGTAATGGCCAGTAGATTGTGAAAAGTCCATTTACATTCCAAGCTTCAAGCTACCATACAATTTTGCTCATTCCTCACATCAGCCAGGCTATGCTCAAGATTCTACAAGTAAGGCTTCAGCAATATATGAACTGAGTAGGGATGTACATGAATGAGTTTTTTGGCATTTGATTCATAATGAATCAAATGTTAGAAAATTTGTTTTCGTTCGAATAGATCCCCTTTGAATATGTTAGGATTCTATTCAATATGAATGTATGAACATCTGATACGAATTCATACAGATCCTATACAAACACATAGATATTGGATATGTATCCTATGCCAACGCATATGTAACTGTGTGGATCACAACAAATTGTGGCAAATTCTTAAAGAGATGGGAATACCAAACTACCTTACTTGAGGAACCTAAATGCAAGTCAAGAAGCAACAGTTGTAACTGAACATGGAACAATGGATCAGTTCAAGACTAGAAAAGACTGAATATTGCTACCATATTCATTTCTTATACACATTCAAACACATAGTAAATCAGGTGAAATTCTGAGTTGAAATTAATCAACAGCCAGAATTAGATCAGCTGGGAGAAATACCTCAGGTATGCAGATACTTGACAGAAAATGAAGAAGAATTTAAAAGAGAAGAGTGCAAAAGCTGGCTTGAAGTTCACCATCATGGCACCTTGTTCTATCTAGTTTTTAAAATGTTATAATTTGTGACTGCATTGTATGCTTTGATGAACTATTACTCTCTAATATACTGACCGAGTTTATCAATTTAAATTTGTTTTAAGGGTTGAGATGTGGGAGACTAAGTTTTTGTTGTTGTTGTTGTTTACTCATGTGGCATCCAGCACCTTGAGCAAATGTGATGAGGTGGTACTTGATTAAAATCAACGTTGACAGGCATATGTAGATTTTCTTTCTTCCATGGTATCTGGAAATAATTTCTAAAAGTAAACATGGTATAATGGACAGAGCATTAAACAACACACCAAGTTAACTTGTATAGAGCAAATCTTTTTCAGAGAACTGTTAAAGTAACACCAAACCTTATTCAAGCAAAGGCACCTTACCAGGTTTATGAGAACCTCCCTCATGTTCCTGCTTGCATTCTATGGGAACAGGTTCCATGGAAGTCAATTTTCTCGAGATCTTCCTGTTGGAGATTTAACTCAGTCACCAATTTCTGGATTTGGAGGGTTACACTTTTTCAATTAAGAAACACACGCTGAACAGAAAAAACCTGTAAAACTGCAATGTTTCTGAGACATGTTATAACAATTCTTTGATGTACAGGGCTAATTTTAGAGCCTTTGAAATCAATTCCTATCACCAGCAGGTAAAGTCAAAAATAGAAGACCCATGAATCTGGGTGAGGTCAGACTCCTTTACAGGTTCAGGTTGATTGCTTTGCAATAAAACCACTGAGATCTGCTAGTTTTTAATGAGCTTTTCTCTCAAGGAGTGGACTTGTATTTTCACTGGGGATTGTTCAAGAAGGGTGTGTTCCAACTCTCTCTCTCTCTCTCTCTCACACACACACACACACACACACACACACCTTATCAATGTATGTCAGACCTTATTAATATTTGTTGTTTCTTTAAAAAAATATTTTATTTTTAACCTTTAAAGAAAATCTTAGAAATGTGTCCAAAATAGGATATAAAGTTGCCTTACAGAAAAAGTCAATTTAGGATGAAGGCAAATTTGTATATTAAAAAGTAGATAAATTGTAGTAATCACTTTTTAGATGTTTTGCATCACTGTGACCTTTAAATAAGCTGGTAAATTGAGACAACAAGTGTGAGGAGCAAAGATGAAGCAAAACTGTCAAAAGTTTGGTTTTGATTCAAGTGAATTGGGCCATGGTCACACCTTCACTTTAAACCTTCTTTGGTCCATCTTCAGATATGACTGCTTACACCTTTTAGTTCATTTTATTTTTTGGACTTTCCACTCCCGATTTGGACTTCCTTCAACGGAAAATACACAAATAAAATGGACAGAAATGAAAAGCTGTGAGCAGTCAGAATTGAAATAGGGATGTGCACGAATTATTCATGCTTTCGAAATCTGGACAAATAAATCAGGATTCCGAGATTCGTGGACAGATTGAATATCCATCCACAAATTGGATAATCCAGTATCCGTAGAAGCTTCCCCCCCTGGGCCGGCCTACCCCAAACCTCTACCTCCGGGGCCCACTTATCTTCTCCAGTGGCACTCCGGGCCTCTTCCAAGGCCCTCTGGAACCACAAACAGGATTCCCGGGAGGTAAATACAGGCCTTCCAGTAAAATCTTCCGGGAAGCCTGCTTGTGGTTCCAGAGGACCCTGGAAGAGACCCAGGCCACCACTGCAGCTTTCCCACCTGAGAGCCCAATTACCTTGGGGGGAGCTATAGAATATCCATGCTCAGGTACAAATACCCCCACATCCATGGGGCTGGGTATTTGGCCAGAGCCTAATTTTTTCACCTTCTATTCAACTTGAATAGAATGTGGAAAATGGCTCCGGGCACACACCTAATCCTATCACATTCAAAGGAGATCTATTAAAACGAACTTTCTTACATTCCATTTGATATGAATTGAATTTAAAAAAACCCCACTCATGCACATCCCTACCTTTCACCCTTTCCTTCTGGCTTCCAGACAGCAGCTACATTTTCCATGATATAGTAATATTCCAGAAGAAAGTACTTCTGGAATAATTGCTATTTCCCTAGGTGGCTGGGCTACCACACAGGGCAAGTGAAATGACATATTTGGTCTGGATGCTGTTTCCACAATTGGCCCATATCCCTATTTGGCTGCCAGTTTGGCTCTGGTTGGCCTTCCACATGCAAAGTGGCCTTTTTTTTTTTTAACTGTCTTGATAATTCATTATCCTACAATATCTCTTCAATATTCCAGGTCGTTGTTGGGATCACCACAGAGACGTGTGGCCCTGGGATAATCTCTGATTGTACACCTCATCTGAAAGCAGTCTCACTCAACAGTTTCTCAACTGAGTGGGCTCTGACCTCAATGGGTCTTTTAAAATATTTACTATCACACTTTCTTATTGTCCCCTCTACTTTTTTTAACATATAAACTTTAAAAATTCTCATGAATTTACTGGGTTATACTCTTCTGTATAGATTATGCCATTTCTTGCTACATAAGCACCCATGCTGAAAGGTCCATACTTATTTTTAATACTTAGTACACCCATAACACCCATATTAAAGGTCTATATTTATTTTAAATATCTGGTGCATGCATTTTATTAGATTTTACAATGACAGTCCCTCTAAAAAAATTCAATTAGCTTCTTAAGTTGTTTAGTAATTGCAAAGTATTTGATTTGTGAAAGACTGTTTTTGTCCTCTCCCTCTTTCGTAGGCAAGTTGCCTTTTCTTTTAATCAGTACACTACCAAACACATTGAATGCAATCTATTGAAATACATTAAGGCTTTGTCTTAGACCAACAAAATCCCAGGAAATTCAGAATTAAGACAAAAATACTGCCCTTATCTCACCCTGCTGTGCTTAGATATTATAGCACATATGGTATGAACACCCCCTCCCCAAACATCATTCTTTCTCTCTCTCTTTTCAGGAATCCTTAGTTATTAAGTGTTGCAATGCTGAACCTAGACACAATGTGAAGACTTAAGAGGAGAGTGTCGGGTTTAACTCTGAATCTTCTGATTCCTCTAAGACTATTAATGTTATTACAGCATAAAGTGGGTGGTTTAATACCTTATGGATGGTGCTTAAGGGAAACAACATCTGCCATAGGCTGAGTTCCTCCACTGCTAAGCAGTAACCTTAAAAAAATAGCTATTTCCCCCCACTCCCGAATGAAAAGGCACACTGATTGCTGTAGATGAAGTTGATGCAAATGAAAGGAAGGGAGGGAGGGAGGGTTTCAGGGGAAAGAGACTATCTTTTTTAAAATATAATATGCACTTCATTGGTACTATTCTACATTAGTATATACATTGAGCCTGTACACTTGTATCTGAACTCTGGAATCGACTGGCTAGTGCCAGAAGCTATTTGTATCAGTGGAGCTTGCATTCAAGTCTGTGACCCTGTTCATTCAGTGTCATTGAGTTGTCTTTGGTCACCTCTGGGTTCCTTGGTTTTCATTGAGTCTACTACTGTGGCTTTTTGGTAGTCTTTGTTTCTACCAGACTTCATTACCTGCCAGGGGTCCATTCCTTCATTTCAAAAGCTGGGGTGTTTCTGCACTTGCCTTCCCATCTATTGGACAGACAAAGTGCAGAACAAACTAACATGTACTAGCGTTCACACCAGGGCATGCTAGTACACAGTAGCCTAACTGTCACACGCCCAGACACTCACCTCTGTCCGGTTGCATGTCCAATCCCCAGCAGGACAGTGCCATTTTGATCATGGTGCCCTGCATGATTGCATGTGCATCGGTGCCATTGCTATGGCGATGATGACATTCTTGCACAATACCTCAGATGACCTCTTACACCAGAAATAGTGTGAATGCTCACTGCTGAACAATACAGGCAAGTTTTTGGTCACAATTAGGTTATGTTAGTATGTGTGTGGCTAATTCATAATAGGTGAACATCTGGGTGGGCAGGGGCTATTTCTAGGGTGTAAACACCTCCTGTAAGTGCACCTGCCCAGATGTTAACCAATTACAGACTGTGAGGCCAAGTGTGAATTGACCTCTGGTCTTTGGGGTTCTTAAAAGTCCATTCTTCATCTTACCTACAAGATTCAACATGAGCTGAACTTGGTCCTTGGTTTGATCTGGGGTCTACTATCGCCTTCCTGCAAGAAGCTGAATTGTTACCTTGTGTGGTTGCTGTATGAGTGGGTTCCAACTACCTTTGCTGAAATCACTGCTGAAGTCACTATAGGGTCTAAGATGTCTCCTCCATCCTGAATGCTGTGTAGGTGTGTTTGTGAACATTTTAGTTACACAATCCCACTTTTTGTTCTGTGAAGCCTCTCCCTAATAGACAGAAAACCCCAAGACAGAAATAATTCCTCTCTCGCCTTTCCTGAGTCTCTTTTTCTTCTTTCACCCTACCTTCATTTTTACATTAAAACATTCCCTGTAATTTATCTCCCTTTGCCTAGCAACTCGTCCTGAAGATCTCCCTGCTTTCGCTACCCTTGCTGGCATTTCTATTCTGTTTCCATTGCTCTGCATCAGCTAGTAGAGTTGGTGACTTTATTCTAGGTCTGTTGTGTTAAAACTTCTTTGCTCGCTATAATTCACTTCTTAGTTATTTTAGGAATTTCACTCTTCAAATTGCTTTATAGCTTCACTTATTTTCCCAACTCTTATACTGTTGCCATTTGCTGTGTTCTAAAGTTACTTTCTGCATGCCTTTTAAACTTTAATAAAGAAACTTTGCATTGAAATCAGCCAAGTGTCTCCCCCTCCCTTGGGATTAATTCCAATTCATTTCAGGTTGGACAGCCAGGCAGAGCAGGTGAAGACTGTGCCTTTGCTTTAGCTTGCAAATGCTCAGAAGCCATTGGTGGGCCACTGTGTGAAACAGGATGCTAGACTAGATAGGCTGTGGCCTGATTCAGCAGGGCTCCTCGTGACCTTATATTCTTATCACTTATAATAAATCAGGAGTCCTTAAAAATTCTGCATGTATGTGGGAATGCTGCTAAATACATGTGTCTAGAGTGGTTGCCATAACAACATTATTATGAAAACTTCCCTGCTCTTATTATAGACAGCAGCATCTATACCAACTAGGGATGTTCACAAATGTTTTTTGTGTGTGTTCGATTCGTATCGAATTGAATGTAAGAAAATTTGTATTTGTTAGAATAGATCCCCTTCAAATGTAGTAGGATTGTATTAGATATGCATGTATTCATACAAATTTGTACGAATATGCAATATGAATGCATACCTATCCAATACATATCCGCTACAAATGCATATGTGTCCATTAAGTATCCTGTAACATATCCACTCTGAAAGCATCAAATCTGCCCTGATTCAACTTTGAATCCACTCTCAAACCATGTTGAATTCAATCTGGATCTGTTGCAGATGTAACTGGTGCCGCCGCTTTGCCATCTCCCCATTTCACGAACATTCCGAAGCTTGCTACAAATGTTCCAAAGCATTTGTATTCATACAAATGACAATGTACGAATGTCCAAATTCTTACAAATTCAAACAAATAATGAATGAATGTTATCAATATTCATGCACATCCCTAACACCAACACCCAAAATACTCAGGATCACAGATACATGGAGATGAGGGTTGAGAGTTTCACAGACAGCTGTTCCATCACTCCAAAATATCTGATGAACATGGCAAAGGAGACAACAGTGGGAAGCTTTCGGGGATGATGAATAATCTAGTGAACGTTTCCTAATGACATCTGAGTCAATCTAGAATAGTGAGGCTGCTGACAATTATGCACATAGGCACAACTGTGAATATACTGAGTGCTTTTTGTTGAAGCTTCTATCTTCAATTCATGACTAGTCTTATGAATAGAAAGTATCTCAAAAGCCATATAAAAGCTGCTCCTGCCCAAATGTATTCATCAGTTTTCTACACAAAGGGTTCATTCACACCTAAGTTTTAATCCAGCTTCAGTCCACCTTCAGAGTGAGGGAACACATCAGACAAGTGACTAGTCATTTTCTTTCAATATCATCTAACCCCAAAGTGGATTTTCTGAGTTAAATAATATGGAAAGAAAACAATGTGTGACTTATGCTGGTGTGTTATTTGACTCTGAAAGTGGACTGAAGCTGGATTAAAACTTAGGTGTGGGTGCAAAACAATGAAGAAAACTTTACCAATAAGAATTCTCTGTGGTCATTCAAACTGCTACCAAACAGTATATATTTAGATTAAAATATTCAACTAAGATCAATGGGAATATTTTCTAAATGAATACACAAGCAAGGATGACTCCTCAGATATTCAGCTTTAATTCATGACAGCAGAAAGACTGTAATATCATTAAGAAAAAGTGATAAATGTGATCTTTAGGTTTGAGGTGGCAAGCACAGTGTTTTCCTAATGTTGTGTGACCCTGGCTTCTGTGTGGCCCATAGCCTGTCAGATATGGCGAAAGATGGGGTAGGTGTGGAAAGTGGAGACTAATAGGAGCAAAATAATGTGTTTCACTCTTTCAAGCTTTTCATTGTTATTCAAACTCAAATGAAAATCTATCTCAGTGAGCATAATGGATTATACACACATTAGTCAACCCAGAGATCAAACACTGGACTCAAGCTTGAAAGAGTTCTCTGCAATTTCTATGTAGGAGCCCATCAGGAGTGGATATTACTAATTTTAAGTGTGATTTCAGATAAGTTCAACTCCAATTGTGTTAGAATTTCACTTTATAATAATGCTACTAGTATTATATTGGAAGAATGTTTGTATCTTTAGTTGTGAAAATCCACCCACAATTTGAGTCCTAAGGTAATGGACATGTATTTTTTTACATGTTATCTGTTGATTTTTTTCCCCTTTGCAATTGCAATTTTTTTGTTTTGTGTGCAAATTGGGGTGCTCAGTCATAGTCGGTACTAGTATATAGACTACACACCTCTATAACTGAATATAATCCAGAATAATGCAGTTCAGAAAGGATCTGGGTCTTTGACTGCAACAATAGATCTACCTATTCTCACCCTTTAGCTGTCTCACCCAATAATCACCAGCCATTTTCTAGTGGCCATCCTAGAACATAAGAGAGGCCCTGCTGGATCAGGCCACAGCCCATCTAGTCCAGCATCCAGTCGCACACAGTAGCCCGCCAAATGCTCATGGGCATCTCAAGCAGAGACAAGGACAAACCTTTTCCTGTTCTTGAATCCCAACAAATGACATTAGAAGCATTCTGCTTCTGCCCCCACAGCCTGAAACCTAGACATTCATTCTAGTAGCCATTGATACATCTGTCATCCATAAATTTGTCTAACCCTACCTTGAAGCAATCTAGACTGGCAGCTGTCACCACCTCTTCTGGCAGCACATTCCATAAACCGATGACCCTTAGGGTGAAGAAATACTTCCCCTTGTCGGATCCAACTCTCCTACCCATCAGCTTCATAGAGTGCCCCCTGGTTCTAGTGTTGTGTGATAGAGAAAATAAATTTTCTCTATCCACCTTTTCTATACCATGCATAATTTTATATACTTCAATCAGGTCCCCTCTTAAACGCCGTCTCTCCAGACTGAAGAGGCCTAGATGTTGCAGCCTGATTTTGTAAGAGAGGTATTCCAACCCCTTAATCATTCTGGTTGCCCTTTTCTGCACCTTCTCTAGTTCCACAATATCCAGAATTCTCTAGTTCCACAATATCCAGAATTGTACAAAATATTCCAAATGTGACCTCACCATAGATTTATAAAGAGGCAAAATGACATTTGCTGATTTATTTTCTATTCCCTTCCTAATTATTCCCAGCACTGCATTTGCTTTTTTCGCTGCTGCTGCGCACTGGGTTGACACTTTCATTGAACTGTCCACCAAAACCCCGAGTTCCCTTTCCTGGTGTGTTGCAGAAAGCTCAGACCACATCAGTTTATAGACATCATTTGGATTATTGGTCCTCATATGCATTACTTTGCACTTGTCAAGATTAAAGCATATTTGCCACTTAAAGCACATTTGCTGTATCCTGTCAGCTAGTCTTCCTTAAATTTATTACTATTGTTTTGAAAACCAGGTTAAATGTTGAAAAAGAGATACATGGAATGTAATTTTTTAAAATAGCAGAAGCATATTAAGGATTTTTAAAAGGCTAAATAACCTTTAAAAGCTTATTAAGTTGTATTTTGTATTTTTCATTTTATTTGTCATTGAACGATTCCACACTTCCCTTACCATCCCATGGCTGGGAAAGTTGCACAACAAACCAGCGTTGACTAGTGCAAGCACTTGAGGGCACTAGTCAATGACCACCCAGTCCATGTGTGATCAAGCACTTACCTGTGTTCAGTCACCAGGCTGCTACTCCCCAGGGCACCACCGTCTTGATTGTGGTACCCCATGTAACTGTGCGGGCATCAGCGCTGTCCCTATGGCAACACTGACACTCTGCAAAGTTGCAGTCAAGTCAGGGGGTCATGTGAGCTGCCAGTGCACTTGTACAGCAGTTCCAATGACCTCTGCAGCCATCAGAGGTGCAAATGCTCACCAGCTGGATGCTGTCAGGTAAGTTCCAGTCATGTGGGGTAAGGGTTGGTGAGTTTGTGGTACACGATTTCATGTACCACAGCTAGTTCATGATAGGTGAGCATCTGGGAAGACAGGGGCCGCTTGTAAGCTGTAAGTGCCTCCTGCAAGTGCAAATGCACTTGCCCAGATGTTCACCTATTGTGAACTATGGGCCAAAGTGCAAATTGGCCCATTGTATAATATCTTGTTTTTTAGTTAATTCTGTTTTGTTGACTTTGGTATTGCCTTGGCAAATAAAAGTATAATTTTAAAAATCAACATCTAGGCAGAACATAAATTATAGTCTGACTGTAAACATATCACCCTAGGACAGACATCCTCCTCAATGAAAGTTAATATTTAACTAGTATTCTACTAAACATAAATATGGAGATCATAGAACTTAAGTTAGGTAGAGAGAAACCTAATATGGATGGTACTGAATTTACTATCTTGGAATTCTGGTAGGATTCTTAAACAGGAATAAGTTTGGAAGCCTGGAGGCCTTCATGGAATTGTTCTAAGAAATTTCTCAGGACCTCCCTTTAGAATTTGGGGGAGGGCAGAAAAAGAACCCACTATCTTCCAGATATTGTTGACCTCTCCATTCTCACCACGTACAACTATATTGGCCATTATTTGTGCTTGATGAGAGTTGCAGTTCACAGAATCTGGAAGACCACAGAGCTTCAAATACCTGTGCCAGAATATTCCTGACAGCAGTTTTGTCTGAGTAGCTATGTTAATGCCTACAACTGTCCTAAAAAGTCAACAGTACTTACAAACTAGCTTCTCACCATTGAAAAAAACAATTATTTCATTCTGACTGCAGTATATTTGAAGCTGAAATTTCAGGGGCAATTCCACTAAAGTGACATGGGCTAGGAATATTCAGAAGAGCAGTCCACAAGTGCAGAAGGGTGACCGTGTTTTATGATAGAATGGTATATACTGTACTGAAAAATCAAATATTTTCAAACCACCATGAAAATTACAATGAAGTATGGTAGTGGGGGAGATGATCAATGGATCATGTCTATAGTTTAAAGCATCATATTCTTACTTCGAAAGGCATATGGAAATTTCGCATTGGATTGTGGCAAATATAATCTCATTAGGGATATGCACAAATATTCATCAGGTTCACAATTCACACAAATTCATATGAATTCAAACATTTGCATTTGAATCAAAGATTGGCTACATTTGAAGACTGACATTTAAATGTGAAGCAAATGCTTTTGTGCATTCATTGAAGGTTTTGTTGTATTTGCAAAGGTGGGGAAGTGGTAAAGCAGCTACCTAGTCATATACACAGAGGATTGGGAAGGGATTCGGAGATACAACTGGCAGCAGGGATTCAAATCAGATTTGAAGAGCATTTGAAGCAGATTTGAATCCTACCATATTCAAAGAGTCTCTGTTCACAGAAATGCAAATTTCCATCACATTGGCTTCAATGTGGAGCAAACATGGGGGGGGGGAGTGCACATCCTTAAATCTTGGCTATCAACTTTCCTTAAGAAATGAACTGTAAGTAGACAACAGGTTTGTATTACACATTTAACATAAAACAAGTATTGCGAAGCATATAGAAGCCAAGAAAGAAAAAAGTAACATATATGGGGGGTGGGGGTGTCTCCAAATTTCTGGTAAAAACCCACAGTTCTCTCTGGACATTTATTGGGAATGCTAGACATAATCACAACAATGCCAATATAGTCCTGGACTACTGAGGCAATAACTCACCTCTCTAACCTAGGTTTCCCATAATAATTCGACTTCAAATCTGCCCACAGTTTCTGAAATGAGTTCACTTCATGTTACTGGACACAGCTAAGCACAGGAAAATTACCAAATAGAAGTAGGTTGGGACTTGGCTGGCCTCTGGGAACTCAAAGTTTTGGAAACTCCTAGCAAATGTGAAGATAGGACCATAAGATAGGGGGAGGCAATTATTGGATCTTCTTTAGATGTTGCCTCTTGCCACCTAGAGGCAGCCTTAATGGTAAACCACTTGCAAAGAAAATTGTATGGATGTATCCACGTAATCACCAATCCCAACAAGATTCCATATACCAATTACAAGATAACAGTTTACTGATCGTTGTGATCCAGGTGAAGATGCAGTAGCCTTCAGTTTCAGGATCTGAGGTGATCTATAAACTTTTTTATGGGTCCTAAAGATATGTAACCACATTAGGAAAAACTGATAGATAAATAAATAAATAAAAATAATTAGGCAGAGCACAGTATTAGGGAGGATATGTACGAGGCAAAAAATTAATATTTGTTTTGCAGTTGAATTGAATGTCTGAAAATTCATTTTGTTTTCAAATTGTTTGTTTGACTGTTCAGACTTTCACATTCATGGTCAAACAATTTTGCAGCTTATTTTTCTCTTGAAAAAGCCTATTTCCATCAGGAAAAGTGCAAATATTCAATCAAATTTTCATATCCATGAGCCGGGAGCATAGTTCCTTTCATCTGAATGTCCATCCTTTATTTCAGAATATCCAGATATAGCAGAATAAGTAAGCAACATCTGTATGTCTCCTATACTGGGAATATTAAAGGATGGCATTATAGTTTTATCACATGTCTGGAGGCAGCCTCGGTGAAAGTAACTTCATAAACACACTAAAATGCCTCCCTGGATAGCAGCATTCTTAAAAGGAAAACGTAGCCTTTCTTTACCCTTTCTTTTTCTTTTTTCTTTATAAGATGCAGAATTTTTCACAGTGTTTACTTGGATGATGAAAAAGGTTAACATCTTGGGAAAAATGCTTGCAAGCTGTGACATGGGCTTATTAAGGCTTTGAGAATTGTCCTGTATTTTGCTGCTATCTATGGTATTTCCTTGGAAAACAAAAAAATCAGCTTCTATTTCCTTTTTGTTAAGCAAATGGCAGGATATTTTCACGCACTTTTTTTTTCTTTTATTGCTACAGCCGTTCTTCCATGGTGTGTACAGCTGTCCCAAGTGAATTGAAGCAGTGTCCTGAAAACACACATCGATCCGGCTGGTGGATTGTTTAATTTCCCATTGCACTGCAACCGTTTCAATGTCTTACATAACTGATGCAAATACAGGACAAATATTTTCCTACTGAGATTTCTTCCAAATATCAGGGGTCCTGTGGGAATGAGGCACTCCAGAGCTGTTCTCTTGCAAACAGGAGAGAAATTTTACTCACAGTCTCAGGTATTGTTCTTTCGTATCATGGGCCGTAGCCTTTGTTTTAATGAGAGAGGAAAAAAAGCTGTGTTATGCATATGTACTGACTTGACACAAATGTCAAGAAACCCATTCTCAGGCAAATGGTAGTACAAACCCACAATGCACTCCTGGGCATATTCATGCAGGAGTAAGTCCCACTGTGCTCAATGGAACCTAACTGCCTAGTAAGTGCATTTGTGATTGCCTAAAAAGAGCTTACAGGATTAAGGAATAAATCCAAGGCGTGGATTTCTAAGGCTTGGGGATTGTAGAGAGCTGAAGAGAAGCGTGCAAAATAAATTCAGTATTATGGAAGGTTAGGAGGAAATATGAGACACAGCACAATAAACATGGGAAAACAAGATTGGAGCCATACCTGTGGGGTTTTAGGGAGTTTATGGTTCACCAATTTACTCCAACATGGCCTGGATCCTTCACACTGGGATAAATTTCATGTTACCAAGATGAATGGAAATGAAGAGCTGTGTAATTATTAGTTTTGTTGCTGGCAGATCAATCATTTGTGATGAACTGCTCACAACGGTCACGTATGACCTTTCGGCTGGAATTTAACTGGCACCACAGTTGTGATTTGCTCACAGCGGCAGTCTCCTGCTGGCTGTATTATAACAGCTTTGGCAGCATTAAAAGGCGGGCCTGCATTCCATGTCATTGGGCTTCTTATAATTATGACAAATGACTAAATGTGTTATTTTCAGCAAAGCGGTGGCAGTCAAAAGGGGGGTACTTAGGGCTTGTAAGAGGTAGTGGCTGGCATGGCTTTTCCTTTTCTTGACTTAACACAGACTGCTTCATACATGGCCACGGGAAACCCATTTCACAAGTCTGCTGTTGCCGCCATCTTATGGCTACCATGCTCTGTCTTTCCATCTTCAACAAAACCAAAAGCAGTTCCAAAGCTGTTGAAAGTGTCCTATTGATGATTGTGGGTGAAACAGGGAGAACTTTGCTGGCTATGTTTATAGCAAGGGCAAATGGGGAATCCTCAGTTTGTGGATTAGGTCCCTCTACAATAAGAAATAGTTTACCTTAATCCAATCCAATGCAGACTGAGTCGGAGACACATCAATGCATTCAATGGAGATACCACCTATTCTCCTTCACATACTTCTTTAAGTCTGTCCATCTCTTTTTCTCATCCATTTACTGATGGAGGAAGATGCGACTTCATGAATACCAGAAACAACTGGGAGAGGGCCTTCTCAGTGATGGCCCCCAGGCTATGGAAGAGTCTCCCCCTTGAGGTGTGTCAAGCTCCTTCACTTGTTCAGGAAGGCAGTGAAGACATGCCTCTTTGCCCTGGCCTTCAATTAAATGAGGACACACTTTCCCTTCTCATTTGCAGAAACTGGTGTTTTAATATATACCGTTATTGTTTTAATATATTTTATTGTAAATGTTGTCACCTGCCCTGAGGCCTTCAGGTATAGGGCAGGATAGAAACATAAATAACAAACAAAGGTGGAACTCCAAGACTGTGCTTCACGCTGCAGAAATACAGAGCTGGGTGTCAACAGCATACTGGTGACACTTGTTCCAAAGCTCCTTATAATCTTGCTCAACAGTTTCATACAGCAGTTTAAAAGTTTGGGGAACACCTAGGCTATCAAAGTGACATAGAAAAATAACTCACAAGCACTCTTTGGAATCTACTATAGGGATAGGATTAGAACCACTGAAAGACTGTGCCCCTAATTACTAAAATCCAGGACTTGTTACAAGAGGGCATTGTGCTCAACAATATTAAAAGCGACTGAGAGGTCAAAAAGCACCAATCTATCAGATGCTACAATGTGGTTTCAGTGCCATCTCCAAGCCTTGAAGCCTGATTGAAAAGGGCCTAGGGATGTCTATGGATTTTGTGTGTGTGTGTGTTCATTTCACAGCATCAAAACCAATGTGAAGGAAATTTGCATTTGTGCAAATAGAGGCACTTCAAATACGGTAGGATTCAAATCTGCTACAAATGCTGTTAGCATGCTATTCAAATCTGGTTCGAAACCCTGCCTGCGAGTCATGCCTCTGAATCTGTTCTGAATCTTACTTGAGCCTCTTTATTTATTTATTTATTTATTTATTTATTTATTTATTTATTTATTTATTTATTTATTTATTTATTTATTTATTTATTTATTTATTTATTTATTTCTCCTGCCCTATACCCGAAGGTCTCAGGGCAGGTTACAATATTATATTAATCTTAGACAGGTCCCTGCCCTCAGTCTTACAATCTAAAGAGACAAGATACAAAAGGAAAATAGTATCGGAGGGAACAGGGACACTCTGGCAGCAACAGTGTCCTTGCAATGGTAAAATACTTTTATTTTATTTCCTCCTCCATTCCCTACAGGCAAGATGGTTCCTTCATAGCCTGTTTGATGACAGTTGGGAGGGAGGGGTCAGTGTTGGGAGCTTGATGGAATCCACTCGGAATCTGCTCTGAATACACTGCAGATGTGACTGGGCAACCACTTTTCTGCTTTGTAAATATAACAAACCACCAAACAAATACACAAAAACATTCAGCTCGCAATCAAATGTCAATCTCTGACTACAGCCAATATTTGATTCAAATGCAATCATTTGAAATCATACAAATTCATACAAATTGGGAACCTGATGAATAATTTGTGCACATTCTTAATAGGAGCTAGATATTCTGCTTCTTCTAACTTTCTGCAGTTTTGAAAGGCCTCAAATTGGAAGATTAGTCACTGGATAATATTTTTTCAGTAATTCTGAATACAGTGAGATCCTCTTAAGGAGCAGGTAACCCCCCCCCCTTCTTATGTGCTAGTGGAAGCTCCCTCTCCCTTTCTGCAGAAGCCCTTTCATCAAGCTTTGATGGCCACTAAGGGGTTGGCCACTTCATCTGATGCCTTTTGAACCACCCCTTATCTGTGCCAGGTTAGATCTCAGTGCACTTCCTTCCTGCCCATTTTGTGTACGTTGGGTGTCTATACCTCTGGCTAAGAGCACCAACATTTTCACAGAGGGTTGGGAGGTTGTCCCCTGAATACAAGGAGATGGAAAGTGGGCTTCATGTAGCATTTGGGAGTACAAAACCAACCTAGGAACCCACCACGGCTTACTTCCATACCACATACAACCCCTCTGCCAAAAGCACATACATAGCGGGGGGTCACATGCACCCCCCACACTGCTCATGATCTGACCATGACCATGACAAGAATTGAATAATGCAAGCAATTTTTCCACTTCTTGCATTTCCCATTGAGTGGACTTTTGTAAAATTGGGGTTTTTTTTTCAAAAATGAAACTTTATGTGATGGCGGTGGAAAGAAACATGGTTTTGAGGTTGGGGGGAGCTACCAGGCAAAGGACATTAGCAGCACCAGAGCAATAGGATGTGTGCAAGTTCTGTGGAGCCACCCACCCCACTGTTGGAAAGGGAGCTGGCATTCGTGAGGAGAGTCAACGGGTGATCGCCAGAACTTAATCCAATCTGAATGCTGGCACTGTTGATGCAAAGGAGTAGGGTGGCAAAATGAAGAACCAAGAACAGGTGGCTTGGCATGATAACATCAAGCGTGTGGGCCTAGCGATAGAAACTGGGGATGAACTGAGGACAACCCATCAATGGTTGTGTGTGTGCAAGATTGGTATAACCCCAGATGGAATTCTTGATAGGTTGACCTATTTTACCCAAGTGTGACCACAGCCTGGCTCATCAAGGGTTCTATAGAGCAATCACACTGAGAGCCCTGACCACCTCTTGATTCCAAAATGTGACCAGGGCTTCAACAACAACACTGTCCCTGCCAATCAGAAATTCCTTCAGAGCATATAGGACACTAACAGGTTCCAAAGTCTCTGAATGTGGACTATAGAAATTTCTCCACTTTTGCAGAAAGAGAAGGTCCCCAACAGCTTAAATGTCACCAGAAAGTGATTCACCCATACATGACAATGGATTTATAGTAAAACCAGCATTTAATGGATAATTGCCCAGACCCTCTGAAACAAATCCTGTCATGGTGGACTAAGACAGACTCATAGGGTGCTTCCGCACAGGGGCTAATAAATCCGGATCTACCACACCTGGATTTAGTAAAACCAGATCCCAGAGGACCAGGTTTTACTGAATCCGGATCCCCAGTAGATCCGGATTTACGGGGTAGATCCGCATCTAATAGATGCGGATATACCCTGCCCCCCCATCCCTCCACACACGCAGCGTGAGGGCGGAATAGATCTCGATTAGAGGTGGGTGCTGTGCGGACGCCACTTCTGGAGCCAGGGCAAGCTTCCCTAAAGCCCACCCTAGCCCATCCGGGGGGAAGCCGGCAGAATCCGATATTGATAGGAGGATCCCAGGATGCAGCCCTTGCCCTCAGGAGGCATTCTGCGCAGGTGCGCTGCCCTGACTAGACGGAGTGGGCTGTTATCAACTAGCACTTGCAAGTGTGAGCACTAGTCAAGGTTAGTTTATCCCACACCTTTCCCATCCATAGAATGGGAAGGGAAGTGTGAAAATGCCCATGAACATGAATTGAAAGGCTGACTGGTGAAGTGGACCTGAAGCAGTTAGGGAGACTGCAAGGTAGATAGTATGCCAACAAAGCTCTATTCTATCTCTGTGGTCCAGTACAAAGAGCATGCTCATGATTCCTGGTATAAAATGGAATCTATGGTCTAATGCACCTTCTGCTCCCTAGATAATCTGGATTGGTGCTATACTGAGTAGCCCTGCTGACAAAGCTAGGAAAACACAGGGCCTCCCAGAGTGTCTTCTCACTCTCAGTAATGCAAAGAGATCAACCCATTCATCCATGATCAAATTATGAGAGACAGAGTATTTATTCCAGGCATTCATGAGCAGCCACACCAAAATAGCTGGATTACTGACACTTGCCCCCAAATTGTGATGGTTGAGAGGCTGGATAGAAGGAGAAATAGCTTTACTACATCTGACCCTCCTTCTCTGAAATGCAGTTTACTGAGAATGTTGACGACTTTCTATACTTTCTAATTTCTTTACAGATGAAAGTTTTATTTTGTAGCTTTTTAGTTTTAAACATGTCAGACCTTCATCAATTGTATTTTTCAGCTTCTTTTAAATATCAAATTCAAGTAGATTTTTAAAACATAGAAATAAAATGTATTCTTTTGTCTGCTGTGTATAATAATCATGCCTTAATTTTAGATACCTAGAAATGGCATGTAACTAGAATCCACACAAATTGGTTGACTTTTGATGGTATACCTGTAATTAAACTTTTTAATTAAAAAAAAAAACAAGAGAAACTAAAATGATTACAAATTGGGGATAAAGAAAATTTACCCCACACCAACTGGGATGCAGCTGTGGCTAGAATGATTTTTGCAGGAGGGTTACCCTAGCAGCTTTATTTGATAAAATATCAAAGTGAACTATGCAACACTGAGTATATATCAGACATTCCATCCTATTTCCCCATTTGGTTCTCACAGCTCATCCCATCCACATCCCACCATAGCCTTGAGTTCCCAGTAGTATACTATCAGTAGTATACCTTCGGGTATGGGGTGGGATAGAAATGTAAATAAATAAATAATAAATAAATAAATACAGATTAAGCACAACACAGGGGAAACACTGCATTTGTAACAGAAGTCAACAATAAGGTCTGAGGGTGTGAATGAGACAAAGATGGCGATGCAGTGGTCATAGGGACCGTACTGACAAAGTGCATCACTTGATGCCTATTAAGACAGCGCATAGCAGACTAGGATGTGCATGAATATTCTAAACATTCAAAATTCGACCATATTCAATTGAATTCAGACATCTGAATTAGAATCAAATGTCTATACATTTGTTTTTAAACATTCAAATGAATTTTGAATGTTTTGAATAATTCGTACGAATTACTTGGACATTCATATGTGTACGGATATGTACGCATTACATACGTATCCTCACACATCTTATTTGTATCCATACACATTTGTATGGATACATATGGGATGAAAACGGGATGCATACGGGATAAAAATAGGATGCGTACGGCCACATTCAAATGTTGCCGACATTTGTATCTTCAAATACAAATAGAAAATTCATACAAATAGGTTTGAATGTATTCAGTTTGAATCAAGTGTGAATACATTTGAATTTTAAACCTTTGAATCGATTCTAATCTTCGGTTATTCAATTCAAATCAAATTGAATCCCGAAAATTGCATCCGTGCACATCCCTATAGCAGACAGAACAGGCATTGGATGGGGTATCCTTGAAGAGTCCCTACTCCAGTTTGATGAGCAGGTCACAAGGACACTTCAGGTGCCTTCTGCCTTCTCCAAAGCTTCCTCCCTTCTGCTTCCTCAGTGACTTTTCTAAAAATCAGATTTCTATCCCTACATTGCCTTTGCTTCCTCTCTTGGTCTTCTAAGGATTAGATAATGCCTGGAGCAGATGTCCCTCTACTGTTTTAGCTTCTTTGCCCCTATCCTGGCCTGAAACACAAAATAGAAGAGCACAGAGTATTAGCTACAACTCTTCTTCATGGGGACTGGATCCCAAGTTGCACAAAAACAAATTAAAATTAGGGGCACATAAACATGTCAGACATGCAACAGAGAAAACGTAGACTGAAACTATGCAAATCAAAGTGACTGTATATTCTCATATACGATTCCAGGCTCTCACAGTGATCGCAAAATTCTTGGAGGCTAATGGATGACCCTGTATTGAATGTTACACAACCAAGCCTTATTACCTTCTGCAGCAAACTATCTCATTTTACAGAAAACTGATGTGAAGAATACTTTACAGATAACAAAAAGACGCTGACTTGATCAGTTTGCTTCATAAATACATTTTTCTACAGCATTTGAAAAAATCTCAGTCCATATTTAGCATTCTTTCTGAAAAATACCTAGCTATCCTTAGATACACATGCTATTTGTTTTTCTTTTATATTTGAGGTTTGTCCAGACTTCTTCCTCTCTGTTTTTTTGTGTTTGGGGTGCAAAGAAGCAATTAAAGCAACAGAGATTATTGAAATAGGGATTATTTCCTTTATTGTTCTTTGCTTTTCCAGACGCTTTCAATTTGGGGTGGGGAGGAAAGTAGCACTTAAAAGCTGTTTGGGGCCTCTTTTTGCCTCACTTCCTTTCATAATGATATGTTCTCTCGCTGGGTGATATTCAGCCCCAAGCAAAGGCCTATGTACCTCCATCACAAGTCTTAATTTAGGAGGAAAGAATTAAATTGAAAGGAGCCTGTAGGGACTCTTTGCTCAGGGATGAATATTGCCGTCTGTGGAGATGAACACTAAAGAAGTTAACTTGTGCCTACAGAAAAGGTTCCATCTTGTGGGAATGTCTGTAAAACACACAACATACCTGACTTTTCTAATAGGAATTTTCAAAGGATACTTTATATGTTTCTCTTGATCTCCAGGAGCATTGCGACAGTTCAAAACATTAGGGCACTTATTTTGGGCTATATCCAGGAATGTGTGGACTACCCTAATTTGCAGTAGCATGCAGACAGAAGGGCCCTATTCTGAGATGCATCAGGCACCCAAGACATGCATTCAGGAGCCTGGTGAAAACAGACCTGTAGACTTTGGCTGAAGAAATGGCTGA
This sequence comes from Aspidoscelis tigris stejnegeri, assembly GCA_023333525.1. Classification (NCBI taxonomy): domain Eukaryota; kingdom Metazoa; phylum Chordata; class Lepidosauria; order Squamata; family Teiidae; genus Aspidoscelis; species Aspidoscelis tigris. The sequence goes on from JALMGA010000004.1 coordinate 69,825,923, forward strand.
AGAAATGGCTCCTTCCCCTTCACCTTTAAGGCGCTTTAGTGGTTGTTTTAGTCAGTTCATTGTTAGTTTTATTGTGACCCACCCTAAGACCTTTGGGAATATGGTGGGATAGAAATACAAATAAGTGACCCTTGGTTATTATGTTTTGTGAAAGGGGTAGAAATTCTGATCTATTCTGTCCACATCTTTTGTAATTTTATACCCCCCCTTCCATGTCACTTTTTCTTAATCTCAGTCATTACAACCAGTCTTCATGGGAGGAACTTATTGATCATTTTAGTTGCTTTCCTTTGAACATTTTTATCTAATTTGCACTATCCCTTTTGAAAGGTAACAACTGGAATATAAACAGTATTATAGCCACAGTTGCACCATTAGTTTGCATAAAGACACCACAATATTAGTAGTTTTATTTTCAGTATCTTTTCTTGTTATTCTTAAAATGTCCATCCTGGACCTACACTTTCACTGAACTATCTATTTCTACACTGAGATCTCTTTCATGATTGGATCAGCTTCTATTAGTTTCTACGGGCAGTTAAGACTGTTGATTTATTTTAGATGTCGTCTGTCACCGCTTCTTGAGGAATACATACAATGAACACAGTGAGTTCAGTTATGCAGGGATACTGTCAAAATGCATAAACCAGAATACAAATTTGGGACATAGCACTGAGATTTTATTATCCAAGCACACCACCACTTAGCACTAGAGATACTCGATTTATGCTACCCATTCCCATCTATGTAATCCTTTTATCTATCTGGAAAATAACCTTTGTGGTGTTGATCTTAGCTATTCTCTCCCAGTGTTCTGTATTCTCTTTGTCCTTTTATGCCACAAAAAAAGAGTGTTGGGGGGGGGGAGAGGAATCAATTATTGACAGATCAAGATCAGAGGTAAAATGGTCTGAAATGAAAAACCACAAATGTTAGGTATCTTCCAGGATCCTTTACAATTGGGGAAATGTGACCTTAAGTGTCAGAGTAAGGGTAACCCTATAGGGTTTAGTAGTCTAGTATTGTCTGCTGAAACGAATAGGCACATGAGTATACTATAGTGTCTAACAACTGAATTTAATTCCTTTTAAACATGGAAGGCCAAAAGCCAAAATCTTATAAAGACGACTCTTGAAGAGGACCAGCTGTCCAGGCCTTAAACAATCTGTATCACTGTCTTCCCCTGTTTGCCCTGGTGCTTATCGCTGTGATTGATGACCTAGTGTGCGGGAAACAACCACAGGAACTCTCCAAAGGGTGGCCAGTGTATATTTGACCTTCAGAGGCCACAGATCAAATTATATGCATTTCAATAACTTTGTTTGATACCTGAAGGAGGAGGAGGGAATCACTCACACTGGTGCAGGGAGTAGAGGAGATTAAATATTTCTGCTTGAGAGCAAATCTGAAAAGATTTTTTGTGACTGCTGTCACTAGCCTGCTGGCCAACTCGCCTTGGTTCTTGAGCTCTTTTCACCTTTCTTCTAAGGAGGGGATAAAATATATATTATGCTGAAGAAGAATGGCAGAAAAGCTTTTGTCAAGGATTTTCAGGAAGGGTCCTTTTTCAGAGAAAGAAGGAAAGTTATGGGAAAGTATTCATTCTCCACTGTAAAATGGTAGGTACAGAATTCTAGGAGGAAATAGAGCGGATCAATGAAGCAGAATTCCACAGGATTGAAATTCTGATATAACGTCCCTATATAAATACATTTAAAAGCTATCATAAAATAGGGTTAATGTCAGGAAGCAAAACATGGAAATAAATGATAGTGGTAAAACCTGATACTGGGAAATGAGTGTAATTCAAGTACTATAGTTACAGCCAGACAAAGTTAAATCAGACTGATGGAGTCTGTCATAATTTCTTCCTAAGGAGACCCATATGCCAAATATTTGATTCTAATATCAATTAAATGCTAATATTTATTTCCTTATGGCCTATAAATCATGCTTCAGTGTTACAGACATGTTGAGAAAGACAAGTGGCCCCAAACTGAGCCAGGCTTTGAATTTGAGGTTCACCTTGAAGGTCAGCTGAACCTTGTCAGGGTCCCTGATCTGATTTGACAAGGGCCCTTTTTACACTTGCCATATTAGCTAGATCTGTATTAGGTAGATCCATATTAGCTAGATCCAGATCAACCACAGAGTCTACCACTCATCCAGATGGGTGAGCCCACACTGATGAGTTCTTAGCACCTCCTTGATCTGGACTTCTCTGCTGCTGATGTGTTCTTGGCAGTTCCTTGATCTGGACTAACAAGTAAGTGCAGAAAAGGCCAAAGCCTTATGAAAGGATACGGCCATCCTTTGCAGCACTTTTATGGTTATAGCTGCACAAGTTCACCATATTTTTATGACCACTTTGTGGTATCTTTACAGTGTTTGTGGCTCTTTACAGAGACCACAAGAGGTACCCAATGTCTCCCTCAATGTGACATGAACTGAGTGAGCCGAGCTCAAGATAAGCCCAAAGTGGCTGGCTGTCCCATTCAGCAGACTTTGTGATGCAGCAGTTTCGCTCAATGTGATCCAAACCCTGGAAATGGGGAGCTTGCACATCTCAACTGAAGATTTATCTTATTACATAATTTATAATGCAAAGAATCATTACAAATTGCAAGGACACTGTTCATAAATGTAATAATAGAGGGTCAACTAGAAGGACACTGCTAAGTCCCAGAGAATACCGACATGTCTTACAAGTGCAAACCAGGAAGTCACTAAAAGCAAGGAAGGCTCATTTATAAAATGGAAGGCTTGCCCTAATGAGAAGAACAGGAAAGAACATAAATTCTAGCAAAACAAAAGCAAGGCAGCAATCAGGAACAGTAAGAAGAATTTGGAGGAGCACACTCCTTTTTTAAAAAAATCAAAAGAACTTCAGTTACATCAGAACTAGGAATGCAACCAGAAAAGCAATTGACCATGTTATGACAGATGACAGAAAGGATAATAAGAGGACAAAGAAATTATCCTATGCTAATGGGTATCAACACAGAAATGAGTAAAGGTAATCCAGTTGACATTGTCTATCTAGTGAAGGGTTTTGATAAAGTACTTCATTGAAGGCTCTTGAATAATCTAATCAGTCATGGAATGAGAACACAGGTCTTCTCATGGATTGGTAACTAGTGAAATGAAAAAAGAAAAGAAGAAGAAGAAGAGTTGGCTTTTCTACCCCACATTCCTCACCCATTTAAAGGGACTCAAAGCGGCTGACAAAGCTTTCTATTCTTTTCCCCACAACGGAATACCCTGTGAGGTAGGAAGGGCTGTGGGAGCTCAGAAGACAGCTTTGACTAGCCCAAGGTCACCCAGCTGGCTTCATAGAGGAGAGCAGAATAAAACCCAGTATTCCCAGATAAGAGTCCGACTCCTTAACCATTAGACCAAACTAGTAGTAATAAATGGAAAATTCTCAGAGTGGGATTGTGGTGGACAACTTAATGGAAGTATGTAGCATTCAGTATGTAGCATTCAGTGCTAGAGGTAATGGTCATTGTGCCTCTTTATAAAACTATGGTGAAGCCACATTCAGAATATTGTTCATTTTCTGTTCCGCACACCTCAGAAAAGTTATACTAGAACAGCACTTAAGAGGTGACCTAATTCAAGTATAGAAAATCATGCATTTCTTGGAAAAGGTTATAGGAAACAAGAATATTTTCTCTATCACACAGTGCTAGAACCAGAGGACACTCTATGAAGCCAATGGGCACTGGAGTTAGAACCAACATGGAGAAGTATTTTTTCACCAAAGAGCCATCAGTTTATGGAACTTACTATCAGAAGAGGTTGTGAGAATAACCAGCCTGAATAGCTTTAAGAAAGGTTAAACAAGTTCATGGAAGACAAGTATATCAATGGCTACTACAATGAATGCAAGATGCCTCTAAAGGCCTTTTGCAGGTATTGCCTTTGTCTTCTGCTTGAAAATGCCCAGAAGCTGCTGTATGAGATAAGATGCTGGCTAGACTAGATAGCTTAGGAACTGATCCAGCAGGGCTCCTCTTATGTTCTTACATACTTAGGTTTTTAAGTACTAGACCATGGGTGTTTTTCCACAGTCACTTAGTACCCATTTTAGCACCCATTAAGGACCCATTTGGGTGAGAGCTGGATGACCCCATTTCCACCATGACACCCATTAGGGACACATTTGTTTCCACCGTGCCTCAGGAAATCTGGATCATATGGGTACTTTTTGGCTTTTAATCCGGATTTTCTGTACACCCCCAGTAATGGGGTCTACAATGGGGGCTTCAGCCAGAAAATCCAGATTAAAGGGAGCCTGTTTCCATGCTTGTGTGGCAATGGGGTCTAGAGGAGGCTAAGGGGAAGAGGAACCCATGGGGGGGGAGCCCAAAAAACTAAGCTTTGAAGTCATTTCAAAATCATTTTGAAGGCATAATAGCTCCGGAGCGTCTTTGAAGTCTGTGCTGATCTTCAGAGTGAACTTGGAAGATCAGCACAGACTTCAAAGATGCTCCAGAGATGTTTTGCAGACTTCGAAGTGACTTCAAAGTGATTTCAGAGCCGCTTTGGAGATTGCACCCCCTGTCCCCCCAAACACGTGGGGTGACAGGCAGACCCCTCATGGGTAGATCCAGATTTCCAAATGGGTGCTCCAATGTTTCCACTGCAGGGAGGCTAGCACCCATTGCTATTGGGTGCTAGACCACCCATGGAAACACATTGGGTACTTCCCTTAATCCGGATCTACTAGATCCGGATTAAGGGAAGTTCCCATTCCCTAGATCCGTATCTTCTTAGATCCAGATTAAAGGAGCGTGGTGGAAAAACACCCCATAATTGCCAAAATCAGTTACATAATATATTGATGGACATGAGCAAGTGAAATACTCTGAAATTGCAGGTGGGCAAGCATGTTAAAATATATATATTTTTAAAAGTCAGTGTGAGAGGTTTATGCACCCACAGATTTTTGGAAAGGATAATTTGTACATTCATAATCTGCCTTCATGATCTGCAAGTCCTTTTGTTGTTAGACATCAGCATTTAATTTATGGACCTTCTTTTTAAAAAAGTACAAAATTCTTATAACTCATAAGCTAATTATATATAGTACTGCCTTGATCCTCTTCATGCATATATATAAATACTAATATTTTTATCACTCTAATAATTTTCAGTCATATCAAGTGAGAAAATGTAATCCTTTCCTTCACAACGCTACCCATTTTTTCAGCCCATCGTAAGTCTTATCAAGAAAAACTCTTATTGTGTTAATATTCACATAATCCTGTCTAACACCCACTCAAGTCAAATGTGCATCGTAAATTATAGTTAAGCACATTCTTAACTGTTTTGATGACTCACCACAGCATAAGTGCCAGATGCTGTCGAGTCTGTTCTATTGCATTAGGGCACACGATATCCTCCTCCTGTTGTCTTAGTTTTTAAAGATAACATAGGTGACCGTTCATTTCCTTACATATGTTTAGGGTACTATATTTTCAGATTTATTGTCCTGCCCTTGTCAATCTGTATTTTGAGGTTTGGTGTGGAATTTGTGCAAAGTTTTGCTTTATTTCAAGTGGTAAATATATGAGTGATTTTTGGTCTTTTATTCATGTGGTAATATTTGAGGGGAAACTTCACAGACAAGAGCTATCTATATAGAGAAGAACTATGTAGATTTCTAGACTTGCTTCCTTGGAGTGGTTTAATGAGTCTGGAACAGACTCTGTCCCAGTCCAAGCTGAGCAGTTGCTATCTGTATTGTAAAGCACGTGGACTATTCCAGTCCAACATCAGCAGCAATGTGAGCATGCCTTTCCTATTCCTTTCAAGAGAAGTCCACCCTTCCCTGCAATTGACCCATGTCCCGTTGCTGCAGTATTGCATCCGGTGCATAAAAACAGGGCTGAACTACTTGGTCCAGAAAAAGGAAAATATCTGGGTTTCTAATATCATGCGGCATAAGGACCAATGGGAAACTCCACAGTGCCATCTTGAAAGCTTATGCAAACTTCAGAAATGGGGCGGTGGCATTTTCCTTGCCCTGGACCAGGTGTGTAAGCAGTGACACCTGGACCAGAACAGATGACATTAGAATCCTTTTTAGACCTTTTCAGACAGGACCACCACTAAACTGGGAAAGGGAGCCATTTTTTATGCAAATGTCTGTGAATGTGAAACATTCAATCACATTTACAAATGTGAATTGAATTTTGTACATCCCTGCTCAATACCTATGCTATAAACACACATGTATTTGTATATGTATCTATATATACAAAGGGGAAGGGAAATTATGGTATGCCTCTGGAATGAAAAGCAAAATGGGCAAAATAAGAATGTGTCAGAATTAAAGATAATCCCTCTTGCTATGGTATGTCTAAAGGTTACATTCATAATTTGTTACACTGTAGAAACAAATTTAGGTTTGGTTTTGTTTTAAGCTACCAAAAATCCTTCTTCTTTCTTCGCCCCAAGAAAAACCAAAAGAATACATTCTTCTGTAATATGGTTTTGCTTTTTACATTACTTTCATTAAAGTGATTTGTGCTCTGGAACATCATTAACTATACAAGTAGACTGTGGGTACATTTGCATGGAACAAAAAATGTCCTAAAAGCACCTTGGAGATGGCAACATGTGGCACACATGTTCACAACTCAGCTCTAATCAAACCTTTCTAGCCTAGAATGGTCATGGCAGGGGAGGGGCAGATTGGTATATGAACCACTTGCAAACCATTTCTAATAGGGAAGTGCATAAATATTTGGCACATTTGGAATTCATACAAATGGGTACGAATTCCGACATTCATGACTGAATCGCATAGGATTATCTGGTATTTGTCAAAACTTCAGTGGAAGCTTCAGTGACTACTGGATGCTTCTGGGGCCTCCTGTCCTGCACCGCCTCACACGTAAAGGTAAGAGGGCATACCACAAGGGAACAGGAGGCCTCCGTGGCATCCCTGGGCCTATTTTGGTGCTCTTTGGAGGCAAAACAAGTCCTTCTGGGGTTGCACACACAACTCTCCATCTGAGGTTTGTGATCCCTGGATAGAGAACTGTGCATGCAGACCCAGAAGCGCCTAGGACGAAGGCACACTGTAACAACAGGTGAGTGTGGGTGGTTGCTTCATTTCATGCATGAATATTTGTTTGGATATTCATGCACAAATATGAAGCCCCCGCATTTGTGGGGGTGGGGATCTGGCCAAAGCCAAATTTTCCCACATTCAGTTCATATCAAACTGAATGTGGGAAATTGGCTTTGTGTGCACACCTTAATCTCTAAACCATCTACTCTGTGTGTAAGTAGCTTGGATCTCCATTCCACAATTAACTTACACTGTTAGACTTGGCTTCCATGTTTCTCCTTGTTTCCAGTTTCCCACAGGTGGGCTTTAATTGCTCTATACAGTATTTTCTGAAAACCAAACCACCCCATCCTACAAAGAATTACTGTAATATGTATTTGTCATTAGTTTGTACAGTCATATGTACACCTAAAGAATAGACACCAATCAGGGTTATTTTTGGATTCATTTGTAAGTTTTAAAAAAAATGGTTTATGATGTAATTATGGGAAAGGTAGAAAGTCTCTCAGTCTTGAAGGCAGAGGAAGGATAGAGGAAATAAAGCACTGAACATTTGGAGCACGCAGTGGTCTTCTGCTATGAACAAAGCAAATGATTTAGTGATGTTCTTTTTAGGTTAAATGAGGCAAGAGATCACAAACTAAAAACCACTTAAATATGATTTTAAAATTAATTATGCTTCACCCCCATAATAGTGTTTAAATTGCATTTAAATTGGCTATCACGTATTGGCTTTCTTACATAGTAAATGTGGTTTTCTTTGGAATTCAAGATGAACCAGAGCCAGTTTGAGGGAATGGGCCTCAGTTTGATTGCTGTGTGTACTCATGAAAAGGCCGGGCAACAGGAGATCAAATGTAGATAGCCTGATCGCTATTTTAAGAGGAACATTAATTCTCTCACAGACACTAAAATTAACTTAATGATTGTGTTTCATTTTTGCTACAAAATTCTCTGTGTTCTATGTATGTTTAAGTAGTGTATCATTTTTAATTTCCCAAAAATTAAATAATCAGACAGTAAAAATGTATTGATCACATCTAATCACCGATTATGGTTGTGTTCTTTCATAAAAATGTCAAAGAATACTTGGGTTTTGAAATACTACCTTTGATGGAACATAGAAATAAGGATCAGAATGTTGTCTTGCACTGGAAGTGGAAAACAGAAGGAACAATACACCTTAAACAAATTTTCATCCTATACAGAACAAGCTACATAAGCTGCAAATGCCCAAAGAAGCATTTTCTTTTATTGCTTATGAATGTTATGCTTTTCACATCCAGTTGTAGTGAGCCAGTTCCAGTATACAAAGGATGGTTCTCAAACTCTCCACTGTTTAATCCAAAGTACCACCCCATGGCTATGGGTACCCATGAGGAGGAACATCAAAACGACCAAATGTCTAATGCACAGGTGTCTACACATGACAGTTCCCTACCAGCTCCTGGACTGTCCAATTCCCAACTAAGTGCCCTTATGTTAATCTTCTTTAAATAACATTGAGTGGTGGACACATGCATGGGCCATGAGTTTACTCAATGGCCAAAATTCCATCCAGAATTGCTACAGGGAGAACTGAAATAGGCCATCTTCCAGGGACATTTCCCGTCATCCAAAGTAAGCCCAGGAAGAATCCTCATTTCTTCAAGTAGAGTTCTTCATGGAGCTGTGTTTCTCAAATTGCAGGGGGCTGCACAGCATTTGCTCACTACCTTGGTCATTGCAACATCAGCAACTGGTTTCTGATCAGTAGCTGATCAGGCTGCATATGAATGCAGCTCAAGTCTAGTCCCACCCACCCCACACAAAAAAGATCTATGAATTGCAACACTGAAGTTCTCAGTTAAGCTAAATAATAAAAGACAGTTGCTTCATCAGTCTTTCTTAACTACAGCAAGATGTATTTCTATCTTCTCCCTCCATGAATCAATGAAAAATTAAGTTTGATCATAGACATTTTTAATTTTATTCTCTCATTGTAAATTGTTTTTTATCTGTTTATGTATTAACTCTTGAGCCATTAGACTGAAATAAATTTTGATAATTTTGATATTTCTAATTAAAATACAGTCACAATTCCAAGCAAATTATTTGCAAATATTCAACTCCTTTGTACTCCCCCCCACTAATTCATGAATTTATTACCCATTTGGTTGCCAAAGTACATACACCATGGATGGAAAACTAATAGACATGTGCATGGATAAAAATTGCATGTTCAGTTTAAAATTAAACTAAACACCCACTTGTTCAGCTTAACTGTGAACCAGTTAATCAAGTAAATGTTTTATGTTCAATTTCAATCACGTTCAAAAACAAAAAATACAATTTTTTCATTAAAAACACTTTTCAAGTGCCAAAACGCAATGAATGAACATGAACTGTGTGACTTATTTGTGTTCTTGAGCAAGGTACTAGTTTCATTCGATCAAATTTCAGGACATTTCAATGATCATGTTTTTGGTTTGATGTGAACAGATTTTAACAAAAATTATGTAATTGAATTTTTGAATATGAACCACACTGAGCACCTCTAATAGATAATTTGTTTTGATTTTAAACTATGGGTTGTGCACAGCTGTCTATACAGGAAAGTCATAGCATGAACTTTGTTGATCTATCAACTTAGTAGGTTGATTCAGTATAGCAGAAATAAGTTTGGATGTTGAAAACCCAGACAAAACCCATGAATCTTCTTTTTCGTCTTCCTCCTCCTTCCTCCTCCTCATTTATACATTGTTCAGAGATTATTCCTTTCTATCTTTTTTCCTCAGTAATCTTTTCCTTCAGAGGCTTTATATGCAGGACATAACTCTTGAGTGTTAATTCTGATTGATTTGTGATGCTCTGAGATGACTGTTTATATCTTCCTTTACCACTACTGTGCCCCAAATGACCTTTGATGGTATATAAAAATAAAAAGTGTTCAAATTCATGCAAGCTTTTCAGAACCACAAAACATTATATGAAACATCTTAGCAAAATTGGGTGGGGGGGAGAGGAGGGGGGAAACATAAAAAATGTGGGCTTTCATAAAAGTTATTTTTCTTAATTAATCAGAAGTATAATTATTTAGACTGTCTTTAAAAACATGATCCAGCCACAGTTAAGCTCTTTTAAGTCATATTGATTTTAATATACATGCTTAACTCTCCCACTAAAATCAATACAGTTTAGAAATAATTAATTTTACCTTAATTAATTTTGTCCTTCATTGTTTAAATATCAAACAAATATGAAAGATTTTAGGTATTTTTGGATTAAATGTGGTGTGCAGTCCTATAGATTATAATCCATGGCGTGATATTTATGTAGTATCAAATGGCATTATACCCTTATAAGTCCCTTCAGGAGATCATAATTCTATTTTGAGAGTATTACTTGCTGAATTTCATGCAAGTTTACCTTTCAGTGTCCAAATGAAGCCTTGCTCTTCAAATGACCAATACTGCAATAAAAGTTGGAAGGGGAACTAGGGAATTTGAATTTCTGAGATGAGGCCAACCTGTGAAATTCAGTTTTACTTCACATAGCTTCTATGTTCAACTTATTCAGAATATCATTTTATGTACAAAATGTTGCATACATTAGCGATGTGCACAAATATTCAAAAATTTGAAAATCTTATTCGAATCCAACTAATGTGGACATTTGAACTAAAATCGAATGTCCCTACATTTGAATTTAGACATTCAAATGAGTTTCAGATGTTCCAAAACATTTGTTTGAATGAGTCAAAAATTCAAATGTACAGATATGTGTACAGAAATGTATCTGTACACATTTGCGCTTATAATACAGGATGAAAATGGGATGCATACGAGATAAAACAGGATGCATACAAAATGCATACAGATATGGTATAACACATACAAATGTTGTTGACATTCATATCTTTAAATATGAATCTAACATTCAAATGAATAATTTGAATGTTATGAATTCGAATCGGTTTTTTGGATTTTAAATATTTGTAGCAAAAATTCAAATGCAAAAAAACATTTGTGCACATATGTGCTCTAATGTGCATATTAAGGAATTTTGTAGGGATGGATTTTGTTTTTATATTAATAATTTGAATTTGAAAGCTAATTGAATGGGTATCTTACAGATTTGTGTGTGTTTGTATATATAATGTCTCTAGTTGCTAATTGCTACAAAAATGATATGAAGCATCTCAGCAACATTGGGTGGAAGAGAAGGAAGGAAGGATGGCTTCATAAGGATGGCATTTTTCTTATGCTGCAGTTCCAGTGGAATATTCATCACTACTCCAACAGATGCATGGTGTTTTTCGTAAGGAAGTAAACTGCTTTTGGAGCTGAAGGTGAAAACAAACTTTGAAGGAACAATCTTGACTGGTACGATGTAGCATTGACTCCTTCATCCTTGCCTGTTACTCCATATAAATATATTATCAAGTTTTTAAATATTTTGTACCTTGGTCTGATCTGTTTGGATTACAGTTCAAGCAGTATGGCCCTAAATAATTATATGAATTACAGAATTAATTTTTATGTCTGAGACCGTTGCATGTTCATTATTTTAAGAAATTATTTTCTTGTACTCAAAATTTAATAACATTTGAAGTTGTTTTGAATATTGACAAGAATGGAAGAAATTAATTGAACGGCATCTTTCTAATCAGCACCACAAACATGGTACTAATATGACAAAAAATACGGTTTATAAATGTCAGGTTCCTTTTACAATACACATCAGTATTCTTCCTTAAAAGTGTAGGTTTTGCTGTGAGAGGTACTCTTTACTTTCAAAACTCACCCGCCAGGAACTGCTGTAACAATTATCTGAAGACAAATAATACTTATTTGTTGGTGTCTTTATACAAGCTGCAGAAAGATGTCTTTGTTTAAGTGAAGACATCCTGTCAAAACACAAGGTTACTAATAAAGCAGAGCTTCTTTGGATGCAGAATTCAAGGGGAGGGGAATCACTCCAAAAGTAAACTGCTCTCACTTTTCATTACTGTCATACTTCAGCAATAACTGAGAAATGTCTGGCAGATGTTGCATTTTCACCACGAGCAGATTTACACATGTTACATTTCTGCATGTTACTGCAATCAGACCTTGTTAAATGGGTGACCTCCAGGGCAAGCAAATGGGCATTCTTCAGTCACAATTAGGGTTGTGCACGAATGGGGTTTTTAGCATTTGATTTGTAACGACTGAATGTAAGAAAATGGGTATTCATTCAAATAGATCCCCTTTGAATGTGGTAGTAGGATTTTATCCAATACAAATGTATTCATGCAAATTTGTACGAATATCCAATACAACGCCATATGGATCCTGAATACAGTTCCTGCATATGCATCCTGTATGTGGATCCTATACCAATGCATACATATCAGATACATAGAGGATACGTATCCTATACGAATGCATATGTATCAATACATATCTGATTTATATCCCAGTTTAATAAATGTACAAATTATTTGTATGAATATTCTGAAACATTCCGATTCGTCCAAATGTTAATGTCCAAATGTTGTAACATTCAATTCATGTACAAATGTCCGGATTTGTCCGGATTTGTTCAAATAATGAATGCTATGAATTTTCGTGCATATCCCTAGTCACAACCAGTTCCCATCTTGAGAATAAGGGAGGGAAATGGAAATAAAGAGTGGGAAATACCCCTTTGGGAAAAAAGCAACCATAGCACCTGGCATGAAGAGGGAAAGGGGAAGACCAGCATTCTGCTGCCCCACCCTCTGCCTGGGCCTTATGAATGGAGGCTGCTCCCAGCTCCCAGGACCCAGCGTGGAGAAGGAAGATCAACATCCAGCTGCCCACCCTTTGCCAGAGTCTAATATATCCACCTGCACCTGCTGTGGTGAAGATCTGGTGTTGTTGTGTTTGTTTTGTTCTACTCTGCTATTTTGCAATGTATTATTTTGTATGATTTGTGATTTTATAATGTATTGTCTATTGTAGTGTGTGATGTATATTTCATATTGTATCACTCTTGTTTGTTGTAAACCATCTTGGGCAAATTTTCTTTTTGTAAAGGTGGTATACAAATAAAATGGAAATGAAACAATGAAATGTCTGGCATGAGGCCCTGGCCCTGAGATGTGCTGGGCACTTTGGGTTTCAGCCACAATTCTAGATCCACAGCCATGAAAAACCACTCCAGGGAATTATACCTTAGTTTCCTTTGTCTTTTGAGGATTGAAGGTGACCTGTCCAAAATTTCAAAAACAAAGCAACTTCAAGGCTTCCTCAAGAAAATGTCACATTTTTGCCTATAAGTATGGAAGCAGGTACATAATAAAGCCACAAGCAAATTCAGCCCCATGAATTAATTCATTTGAGAGGTTCATTAAGTTCCAAAACCCAGGCCTGATAAAGGCTCAATAAATTTGTAGTAGTCAAAATCCTGGACTAGTCAACTGAAAATCCAATATATCACTATTGCAAAAAAAAACCACAGCAACACCACCAGATTTTCTGTAGTACTGATTTCTTATCTTCACGTTATCATTTCTCTTCCAAAATACCTGGATCCTAGCAAGCACAGGAAAGCAAACAAAGGGAAGGAACGGGCACTTGCTAACTTTCAGGTATTTTGCAAGAGCCAGCAGACAAGATCAGAACACTGTACTGGCCCAAGATTGCTTCCTGCTGCTTAGACAGGGGCAGCAAGATGTGACTGTGCGATCTAAAGCAAACTCTGCAATTTCCTCTTGTCATTATCTGGGATTGGTCAAATAGCTAGAATGCAAGAAGAAAAGGAGTTGGCTTTTACGCCTCACTTTACAGGGATTCAAAGCGGCTGACCAAAGCTTTTTTTTTCTTCTCCCCACAACAGACACCCCATGAGGTAACCCAGATAAGAGTCCAGTACCATAACCACAAGACCAAACTGGCTCACAAGTATTTCAGTTACCATACTCTTTGACTGGCTAACATAATTTCTGTCCGAACAAGCCAAGGACACTGTGCCTGACTGTGCAAGCAGCAGCAGGATATGACTGTGGCTTTAATGTACCTTAAAGTGAGATCTGATTTAGGCAAGTTTTTGTTGATTTGATTGTGCTTTCCAGAAGTCAGCTCAGATGTCTGGGACAATAAAGCAAGTGTGTAGGGGTACCCAAAGTTTCTTAGGTTATAGATCAGGTTTGTTACCAGTTTTACACCAGGAGAAAGATTAGTGCTGTGTATTAGAGATTTGCGGAGCTGGTAAAGTTGGTTCATGGTTGACAGCAAACCAGGGTAATTTGAACTGAATCCAAACCAAGAAGATTGTAACAAATCAAGTGAACCATAGTGAAGCAAGGGTGGTTTGCTATTATTCACTTGGTTTGCATGTAAATCAAACCCCTGTTGTTCATAAAATGAGTTCACACTGGACCCATACCAAAAATATTTTGCCCAGTTCAAACCAAACAATGAATTTTCAGTTCATGCACATCTCTACTGTCTATTACTTGGAATGGAAATTATATCTTTGTTTCCTTTTTTTGAGGTCTGAAGGTGACCTGTCCAAAATTTCAAAGACAATAAGACACATACTGAAGACCATAACACCCACCTAAGGCTTCTGGAGGTGAAAATGCAAAATAGCGCTCAGAGGGGGTTTTTTGGGAAAGAAGGAAATAGCACTTGGAAAAGAAGATGCATGAGGAGGATGTTACCATGAAGCCTTCTGACCCTAGGTGCCTACCATGCCATGCACTGCGCTACAGGCAGAATCTATTGAGAACATAGAGCAAGAAATTGTCTTTCATTCTCTCTTGCATCTTCCAACCCTGTTATTTTTTCTCACAATCCCTTCAAAATAAAGTTCTTAACATAGATCAAACTAATTAATGGTAGCTTATCCTCATTGATTGAAACAATCCGTATTTTGAAAGAACTAAAGGCTGGTCTTCTTCTTTTTCATATACAAGAACAGATAATAAAGTTACTAGTACTTTGACTAATCCTTCAGCCTGAGTTCAGTAGATTCTATATAAAATTAATATAAACTTATGCTAAAAACTATGCTTAAAATGCCAGGAAATACTGACACAGTGACAAGACCAGGAAACAGACTTACCATCATGCTAAGGCATGGCCAATTTCACTGACTGACTGACTGACTGACTGACTGACTGACTGACTGACTGACTGACTGACTGACTGACTCATTCATTCATTCATTCATTCATTCATTCATTCATTCATTCATTCATTCATTCATTCATTCATTCATTCATTGGGATATCCTACACATTCTTTACCATGCTGGCATATTGTCACACAACTACATGTCTGGTGGAGGTTCTCCACCACTGCACCAAAATGAACTTCCAAGAATGAAGTCCAAGAAAGAAAGAAAGAAAGAAAGAAAGAAAGAAAGAAAGAAAGAAAGAAAGAAAGAAAGAAAGAAAGAAAGAAAGAAAGAAAAGCTAGCTTCAGTTTGGTCCCAGAAATTGATTCTAGTACACTGTCAAAGGAGCCCTTGCTTGTCTGGCAGCCCACATTTTGCAGGAAATGATGGCCTCTGTAAAGGTTCAGCATTTCCCAGTACCATCAAGTCCATAACATGAAGATCTTGCTGAAACCTGAAGGGTTTTGTTCTGGTCTTTTTATGTCAGAAACCATTTTGGCTTCAAATGTGGCCAGTTTCTAATATTTGTTGTCCAAATCTCCAATATTTGTGAATGACAAATAAGAAGCAGTCCTTTAAAAAGACTCCCCCAACTCAGGATATTGCCTTTTTCTTTCTACAGAAGGATCTGGAGCAACCACCATTGCTTGAATTTTTTCTCCCACAATTCAAAGCTGAAAACAAGAAGTCCTGCCTCTCTCTCATTCTTATAAGTATCCTGATTTCACACTCTGGCTCCTTGCAAAATTGCAACACCAGTAAGACCTTTCCTGGAAGGAAATTCAGGATGCTGCAAAATTTGCACAGCCTAAGGCTTCCTCTTGGAAGTTTTAAATGGTTAGAAAAGCACAAAAGACACCTTTGCTTGGATTCATAAATAGACTTCCACCTCATATTAAAGGCCTGATTTAATTTCTTTAATATTCCCACCACTAACGATGTCTATTTAAGACATCCTTTTAAAAGTTTGTAACATTAATTTAATGGAAAGATGCTAATACCGCTTTAAGAACGCTATTAGATTTTTCCCCTGTTAAATTAATGTTACTAACTTTTAATGGATGTTGTAATTAGATGTTATTATTAACGGGAATATTACCCAAATTAAAATCAGACCCTTAGAGAGAGACAACTTACATTTACAAGTGCATTAAGCATTAGTATCTGGACATTATACATACAAAATAGTCCAGCGGCTCCAGCCAGATGGCCTTTGCTTTGTTCCCCCACCACCCCCGCTCTAACCTGCTTACAGAACCAGGCGTGCATAGTTTTGTTAGCACATAATGTCTACAAGAACAGAGCAACTATTAAGCATGCCTACTTATGAGAGAAGGAAGTGAAGGTTTCTCTTGCACCTTCTAAAGCAAGGAAAGGGGAGCTACGGCTCACAATTTCACACTCAATTTAAAAGGTTCACTCTCAGCCCCATCTGATTGGGTTCGGCAGTTTGAAATTGATTGTTTTGGTTGTAAAACTTGCATGCCTTCCTAGCCAATTTGAAGGAAGCAAAAAAGAAGTTACTAAGTTATAATGAGCTAGAGAGCAGGAAAGGAAAGGAATGTCGTGAATTCCAAGCTACTGTGTCAACTCTTTAAAAACCAAAAGAAAATGACCCAGAATCGTTTTGTCTCTTGTCATTGGGGTAGGCAACATGGATCTAGATCATCCTGAATCCCAGAATCCCATATCTTTAGATATGATTTTGTTTTATTAATTTTTCACTTGCTTTTTAAGTTTTCAATTGTCAGGTGTTTGAGGGGAAATTTCCCTAAAGTTTAATAAATTAATTATGGTCAGCAGGCCCCTATTCTCTTAGTATTCTACTAAACCCAAAATATGGGTTCAGTTTAGAGAGAACTTGAATAAATAGCTATAAGTACTTTTGTCCATACCTTTTGCTTCTTGTGTGCATAATTTCTGGTTGTCTAAGTGTAGCTTCAGTTCTTCACTGTGTCCAAGTTGCAAAGTGGCACATCGCTATGGGAATCAAGAATACTGTCTAAACACTGTAGTAATTGTATCCGGATTACCAGCAGGATCCAATCATGTTTTATAGTCATGGGACTAATTGGAACATTACAGTCCAGGCCTCAGCATAATTCACCTTACCATAAAAGCAAACTAGAGGTGCATCTACGTGCCGTGGAAAAAAACCCCCTCAAGAATAACCTATACGTGGTACCTGCTACGTGCAAGTGCTATCATTTCACCTCTAGCAGGAGCAATCTAGTTTAGGCCACCTGGAAGACAAGATGCAATAAGGTAAGGTAACTCATTTGCAGTAGGCCAGACATGCAGAGAAACTATGGAGACAGGAATACCACAGGGGTTCATGAATCAAGTCCTAAACCACAGAACTGGTTCACGGATCCAAAACTGCTACTGGAAGAAAACTGCTACTTTTCTCTCCCATTCAAGGGAACCCAAAGTGGCTGACAAACTTTCTGTTCTTCTCCCCACAACACACACCCTGTGAGGTAGGTGGGGCTGTGAGAGCTCAGAAGGGAGCTGTGACAAGCCCAAGGTCACCCAGCTGGCTTCATGGAGGAATGCGGAATCAAACCTGGTATTCCCAGATAACAGTCTGACTCCCTAACCACTGGAGATTCATTATGATTCAAATCTGCAGAAGGGCTACACACTTCTTGCCCAGTATTATTCACAAACAACCTGAGCAACAGCAAAACATCTACAGCCAAGCATTTAACTCTAGAACTTCATACTGCACTACAAATTATCAATAATGATCCCTAGAATATCACCTCATTGCTGGTATGGTTGTGGACATTTGAGCCATTTTATGCATATGTTGTTATCTTGCCCTTTTATTAATACTTTTTAACAAGCAGTAGGTTGTGAAATTGTTAAGATCTTGCATGAAGATATTCTTCTTTCACCTTTTAAGCTTATATAGATGTGAAAATCTTTATGTTAAATACAAATTGCTTTTAAACTTCTTTCTTACTAGTAGCCAGGAAAGTCTAAATCTTCAAAAGACAGAAACTTACTTCTCTTTAATTTTCGGTGCAACGAACTTTGGGATTTATAGAACTCCTTACATTATCAAATTGATTAATGCAAAATGTTAAGTTGCATCAAATTTTTAATGAAGTTTGGAATCCTCTCCTGGAATACTTTTCAATGCAAGGCAGCTGCTACTTACCTTCTAGTCAAGTCATAACCCTGCTTATTCAATTATACTGCTCCCCCAAATTAAAGGAACACTTAACCATCTGCAGCAAGCATCCTACAGTGACCCACCCTGCTCTACATTGACCACTTTTCTAGGCCAATCACAATCACTACATATATTGTGTATTATTAATTATTATGTAAAAACAGCAGTGATAGCAAACAAGATCACTATGCTGGATTTCGTATTATATCACTAGTCGGGCACTTCCCAAGCACCTAGGACTGTGTGATGTATCAGTGAATTATGCGAGCAGACCCCAGTAAAGTGGCTTTTTGTAGTTGGCAGATGGATATTTTGTCAGTGCCAATGGTTTTTAGGTGCCTGCTGAGACCTTTTGGCACCTCACCCAGTGTGCCGAGGATGACTGGGACCACTTTCACTGGTTTTCACCAGAGTCACTGAAGTTCAATTCTCAGGTCTTCATATCTGGTGAGCTTCTCCAACTGCTTCTCCTCAATTCTGCTGTCACCTGAAATAGCAACGTCGATGATCCACACCTTCTCTTTCTCTTTCCCACTGCCGCGACAAGGCCACACCCATCGGGATGATGATGATGATGATGATGATGATGATGATGATGATGATGATGAAAGTATGGCAGAACTAACGCTGATGGTGAAGTGTCCATTAAAAATTCTTGCTCAGCCTTTTAATATACATATTTTTAAAGAAAGGATTGCATTGAAACCATTGCTCATAGGCAAGCAGAAATTGAATGCAAAAATCTAAAAGTGCAAATAACAAGCAGTGACAGGGCAGAAGCAAGAGACATGTTTCTCCATTTATATATTTTCTACATTATCTTCTTTTTATATATTTTTTTCCTTGATACCTTTATTGAACTTCTAAATTGGTACAATATAAAAATAAATATCATTAAATGCGGTACAGCCAACACAATAATAATAGTAATAATAATAAATCAATAAACATATTGGTGTGATGCGTATAACTCAGTATGGAAACAAATGTGGAAATATCCTTTGTAATTTTTGATTCATGAGAGAGGATGGAAATGAAGAGTTCGGTCTTAGATGAAGATTTGTCTTAGCTTTGTCCAGGAGTGGAAACCATTTCTCCAGTAACCAGGTTTTTCTTTCTCAGCAGTCATCCGTGCTATCTGGATTGCAGTTAAGTCATTCAGAGCGATAGTCCAGACTCTCCTGAGCCATTTGTCCTTTGCTAACATATTTGCCATTTTCCAAAACAAAGCTATCTCAGCCTTTGCCACTGTTACCAATGACTGAATAAGGACCTCGTGTTTGAATGGGACATTAGCCTCTGTGGGCAGCAGTAAGAAGACCAGTGTAGGTGACACAATTACAGATTGCTGTGTGAAAGTCACAATTGCATCCTGTATCATGATCCAAAAGGGGCGAATTGAGGGACAACTCTACCACATGTGGTGGTATGTCCCTACTTGCTTGCATCCATGCCAACACAAGGGTGTGGGAGATCTTTTGATTCGGAAGAGGAGCAGAGGGGTTATATACCAGCGGTACAAAACATTAAAAGATAATTCACTTTCTGCTTGAGACTTAAAAGCGCTATACATTTTCTCGGGTAATTTCAGCCAAACAGCATTGTCAATCTTTGTATTGCAGTCCGTTTCCCATAAAGATTTAATGCCAATTAGGTCGGATATGGTTGTGAACAGTTCTTGGCCTGCTTGTCACAGGCAAGCAGAAATGAAATGCAAAAATCTAAAAGTGCAAATAACAAGCAGCGACAGGGCAAAAGCAAGAGACGGGTTTCTCCATTTATATATTTTCTGTATTTTCTGAAAACAAAAATAACAATAACCATTGTAGAAAGTCCTGGCTGTCTAATTAATTTATCACAGGGATGTCAAAAGGCTTTGAGATACCAGATAATATCCTGAGAACTGTGATGGACCAAAGCAGCATTGTACAACATTTCATGTCCTTTCAATTTGACCTTTCTTGCCCTTAAACAAATCTTTCTTCATTTACAATAAAGCCACTTTCCTCCTAAAATTTGCATTCCTCCCCTGATTAAGAACTTAATCTGTGAAGCACCTGTACCCAAACAGCCTTTAGGAAGAGATATAGAAGCACCATCATGTTCAGATAGTGAAATAGTTCAACTTTCCACTTTGGTCAAAAGCACAAGCCTGCAAAGTTTGCAAGTGAAAGCTTTGAGAGTACTTGAAGGCCCACAAAATGAAATTCACCTACTTCGCAACCAGGGATTGGGGTCAGAAATGTTTTGAATTTCTAGCCATTAAGATTTCAGAACATCTAGTGCCTCTCTGATCTGAGCGGTTTTAAATGAGGCAATTATTCTTTACACACTGCTTTGCTTTTGAATCTAGCAAGTCTGCAAGACCAGGATATAAACAAAGATGGAGAAACTAGTTAAGACCTCAATGCTGTCCCACTTTATTAGCCATTCACTTCACTATAGGTGACAACCACTGAGTCAGAGAATGCAAAGTGTCTTCCACTGCCAAAGACCAGCAAATACCCACAGAGTCACAGAATGAAGAAGCCTGTATGCACCATGATTGAAGAAGTTTATCAATGGCTTTATTTGTTTTCATTCATGCTAGAGTATCCTTGATGGTGAATCCTTAAACTCAAGGTCATTAAACTACCATCACATTGTCTGACTTCAGACCATATAGCAATAGAAAACTCAAGAAACATTTAGACAATTAATGTGATTTTTAAAAAATCAAATGGTCAAATGTTGACCCTTTAAGGTCTTATCATTGCATATAAACAATGCAAACACTATTATTTTAAGGAACATGCACCACTGCCCCAAATATTTAACAACAACATTATATTCAGTAGATTCTGGTGAAATCTGACTTATGAAATCTATTCCTTATTGGTAGATTTTCATTCATTCATTCATTCATTCATTCATTCATTCATTCATTCATTCATTCATTCATTCATTCCTGCAAAGGAAATGTGATGAGCACACGTGACACTTTGAATTAGTTTTGATATAATTTAGGAACCAGTAATAATTGTTTTAGATAGACAGATTTCAGATTTTGTTTTAATTTCAGGACTGTATTTTAAATATCTGTATCTTTTAACAATTCATATATCTGGTCTGTGACTGTATAAATAAACTATACTAAAAAAGGAAATCCATCTTCATGCTTGAGATGACTTGTCAAAATGAAAATGGGAAATTGGAATGATAATCTAATTTATTGAAAATCAAACTTTCCTATTGTATTTTTCACTAGATGCTTCTAATACTAGCATTCTTATACTCAAATGAAACAAAAATATTTTCCCAGTTTATGAATATAGAGAAACATCATATAAATTATTTGTGTGTTTTGTCTGTTTTGTTTTTCAGTTCATAGCAGCTTCCAGCACACACAAATTCAGTGCACTTGTGCCAATGTGTTGTACAAATACATCTAACTACAGGCTGCTTTCTCACCACTGACAATTTAATAATGCCATCATATGTTGGCAAGCATATTGGAAGTCAGTCAGACATGAGTGATCTCAAAAAGCTAAACAGTGTCAAACCTTGTTAGCATTTGCAAGGGGGAGGGGCCCTGGGGTGTTAGGCTAGTCTGGGAAGTTGAAAAACATCCAGGTAAGGGCAAAGACAGCCTTTTCAATATTGTTTCCAAGAAAAGGGTGTGTATGTATCCATGTTCTCACAGGAAGATAAGCTTAATATGAAGTGTCTTGATTCTTAATGATTGGCAAAATGAATTCCATAAATCAAATGCAAATATGTCAATAAATGTCTAATTATTTAATTCTGCTATTAGAAAGTAATTGCAGTTCTTTATTATTCCACATTCCACATCCTATGCGCAGCAAAAGGCTGTGTTAGTTCCACCTTCTAGCAGACTTGCATGTGTTCCAGGAACTGTACCAGTGGTATAAATGATAACCATTAGATATTATAAAAGCGGGAGGAGAATCCATTTGTACAGTTAAAGTTATGGTCTGACTGCTGCCTAATAGCCAAAACTATTGACAACACTTAGCTGAGTGGGTCAAGAGATTTTCAGGTCAAAACTCCGTGTCAATCAAGTAGTCATTGTTCTTTCAGATTTCCAGTAAGACATGAACCAGCAACATCTAGGGCTGTTTATACCTCGTTTGGCCTACCCCATGGCTGTGCTGGCCCATGCTAGCTAGTCCAACCCATAGTGGCCCAGACAACTGCCAGTGCAGGCTAAAGGTCATCCACATTTGGACAGCCCATTTGGGCCTAGTCCTGGCTGACAGTCTCAAAAGTTTTCCAGTCTTTGAATACTGGGAATGAAAGTTCCTGGCATTCAGTTTTTATGGCTGAGACCTTTTCAGCAGCACATCCTCTTCCAACAGCACTTTCTGGTATACCACTGAAAGGGGGCAGTCCAGTATACTGAACCATGAAGGACATGCCATCCACGCACACTTCATGTTCTGGGAAACAGACAGTAGTCAAGCTGCATTTAGGTGCAAATGAAGATTCTAAGAAAGGGTTAGGACCTGTACTGGGCTGCACTAGCATGTCAAAGGCAGATGCTTGGATCCCTTTGTGGGCCAAAATAATGGCCTGTGTGAAAGTCCTGGGGCATCTTCCATATTGGGTTCAATTGGAATGTTATATGAATTCGGGTCTGTCCAGACAGAGTTGAAAATATGTGTGGAATGTGCAGCAGCATTCAATTTGACAGACAGGCATAATGATTCTCCAATGTAGCTGTGCATTATAACTTGATACTCTGGGCTTAAAAAATACTAGTTTTAAGGACATTTGCTATGGAGTATTCCATTACTCCATGTTTTTCCATGTGTTTGGGTGAACTGTACAGGAACTTGTGAGAACTCACTTTAACCTGCAGACACATGGACCTATGAGAGCTAAGTACCCAAGGACAGTCTGAGCACATGAATGGAAGAATCCTTGCTGCTGTGACACCTAAAACATGGAGTATCACCTATAAGCAAAGCTCCCCCCCCCCCTCGGAAGCACTTTACTTTTCATAAGTGATGTTTGGAAGCACCCTTGGGAGTATAGCTCCTTGTTCCTTAAAAAAGATGAAAATCTTTAATGATAAACCATTGTGAACACGTGTTTAATTAATTACTGACTCCTTCTTTATCTTAAGATTAGACCCATGCCATATTTACTCCTAAACAATAGTCTTAACCTGTGCAATGTTACAGATGCCCCAACTCCTAGATTTTTGGTAGTCCCAGGAACTGACATTCTGGTTTTGAACATGTTTCAAAGACATTCATGAGAAATGCTTTTAAAAAGTCAGTTATCAATAAGAACTGTTTAGTTCCTTCTACAGTATGCAGCTTTTATAAACACTCAGGAAAGAATCAGAATTTAGGAACCTTAACCATAAAACCTAAATTACAGGCAGCTGGATGCAACATCAGTTGCAGTAAATTAACTGGCCTCCTATAAATCAGTTTAATAGCATACACTGTAAATGTAATTGGGTATTACTTTTTCTTGTTAATGCTAAGTAAAGTTTTATAAAAATAATATTTCAGTGCACAAATGAAATGGTCTAAGATGAGTGTCTGTAACAACATTACATTCATCCTGCCTTACTGGGATGTGGGAAAGAAATGGACAACAGTAATTTACTGACTAAAGAGCAAGAAGTGTTTAAATTTTAAAGTGGGAATTTGCACTTTAATCATCAGCCCAACCCCTTATTGTAACTGGTTATCATAAAAACCTCTTAAAATTGTAAATGCAACTGTTAAAATTAGCAGCAAAGCTAGTTGTAGTTAACATGTTGCTGCTTTAAAAAACAAACCGAAAAGAGGAATCGGGGAATAGGATTTGAGTACCCAATCCTGGCTAATGTTACGCTTACAAAGAACATTTAGGAGGTCAGGTTAAAAAAGTGAAGCACATAGAAGAAGAATTCAGTGCAACATAGAAGTTTATCTGATTCCCTTAGTGCACATACAAAAAAATTACAGAGAACAAGGACCGCTCCAAATAGATCTTGCCATATTTGAATATTTGGATACTCCAGAATAAAGTATGGATATTCCAGAATACCCATAAGAACATAAGAGGAGCCCTGCTGGATCGGGTCACAGCCAATTTAGTCCAGCATCCCATCTCACAGAGTGGCCCACCAATTGCTTATGGGCATCTCAAGCAGAAGTCAAAGGCAGAAAGTTTATAGGCATCCTGCGTCTGTCTCCAACCTGGTGGAAGTACCTAGATGTCACCCACTAGAAGTACCTAGGCATCCATTCTAACCATCCTTTATTCTGGAATATTCAAATATAGCAGAAAAAGTAACCAACATCTGGGTGGAGTCTGATTCATTCCTGTGATTTACTAGTGCTATGGAGTAAAAAATGGTTCTCGAGCGGAAACAATATGCCCACACCTACAGGTAAAACTCTGTGTTAGGGATGCGCAAAAATGGTTAGAAAATCCACATCATTCAAATAGATCCCCTTTGAATGTGATAGGATTCTATTCGATACAAATGAATTCATATGAATTATCTGAGACATATCTGAGACAAATAAATACATATCCAATGTGTATTCTGTAACATATCCGCGCTCAGAAAGCGTCAAATCTGACCTGAATCCACTTTTATTCCACTCTCGATCCATGTTGAATGCAATCTGGATCCACTGCAGATGTGTGGCATAGCCACTTTCCCACTTCCCCAGTTTAACGAATGTCCGAACTATTGATATGAATGCTAAAATATCCGTCTTTTTATGAATGTTCATGTACGAATGTCATAACATTTGATTCGTGTATGAATGTCCGAATTCGGATGAATTCATACAAATAACAAACATTACGAATATTTGTGCACATCCCTACTCTGTGTTTTGCATTTTTCATGACATCTCAATGGTGAGATTATTCTATTCACATGCTCAGCCCCTCCCTGCATCCACAGTGTGAACTACATTCTGATCGGTCTGGTAGAAGTTGACTTTCCATTAGTTCTCACTAGGAATGCGCACAAATATTCAAAAATTCAAAAATCTGATTCAAATCCAACAAATATTGACATTTGAATTCAAATCAGATTTAATAACATTTGAATTTAGACATTCAAACAGATTTTGGATTTTCTGAAACATTAGTTCGAATATTTGAATGATTCAAATGTATAGATTCGTATGAATTACATATGTATCTGTGTGAATATTATGTGTATCTGCACGCCTCTAGTTCTCACCCAGTTTGCCTACAGAGATGAGAAAATTTGGAGTAATGTGATACTCTGCCATGAATGCGCTTAAAACCACTATTTTTGAAACCCAATATATCAGGTGTATAATGTACAGCTATAGCAGAGTATCAATAAATGTGTCTGTAAAATTGAAGGCTGTTGTGCATTACACTCAGATTTTTCATCCTGTGGATGAGTCTTTGACCGTTGGCCAGAAAACAGTCACACCATTTGACTAATGAATTATCTTCTGTGCCCTACAGATGCCAATCAAAATGCCCTATATTAGCATCTCATGTGGAGTCATCTGTTTACATCATTGTCAAATATCAAATATTTACAATCTATTCAATTTCATAATTATTTTCCAAATAATGCGCTTCTTCACTCATATAATTGTTAGGGCATCAGAGTTGTAAGAAAGTGGAAAGATATGTGAAGCAACAAGGAAATAGTAAAGAGATAAGTGAAATATTTTCCTTCCTTTTCATCTCATCATTGCTTGAAGCTGCACAAACAAATATATCTATCCCCATGTGGCCTACCCACACACCTCTAGTCGAAAGCAAACTACATGCCAGCCTCTTCCATAAACTCTGAGGTTTCTTTGGTGTGTGTGTGTGTGTGTGTGTGTGTGTGTGTGTGTGTGTGTGAGTGAGTGAGTGAGTGAGTGAGTGAGTGAGTGAGTGAGTGAGTGAGTGAGTGAGTGAGTGAGTGAGTCTCCTTTTGGATACACATAGTGGATAATCTCTGCCCCTCCTTTCTATCCATGGCACCAATTCCAGCTGCATTTTGAGCTGCTGTGAGTGGTATTCAGCTGTAGCAGCACTCGCTTGGGGCTACAGGCCAGTACATGGGGTGAACCACAAAACCATATATTTGGCAGCAGCCACTCCATATCAAACCTGGATTTCACCCAAGTGTGGATTAAGCCAGCTATAACACCATTTTCAAGACCTTCTGAAACTAAATTCTCCAATTTTTGCATCATTTGAAGCACTTACCTATTCTGCATTGTTTGGATAATCCAGAATAAAGCACATCCAGACACATTTTATTCCGGATTATCCATGCTTTGTTTTGGATTTTCCCAATAGAAAAAGAAGAGGGAGAAGAGTTTGGCTTTTCTACCCCTTTTCTCACCCATTTAAAGAGACTCAAAGCGGATGACAAAGCTTTTCTATTCTTCTCCCCACAACAGACAACCTGTGAGGTAGGTGGGGCTGTGAGAGCTCAGAAGAGAGCTGTGACTAGCCCAAGGTCACCCAGCTCACTTCATGGGGGAGGGCAGAATAAAACCCAGTACTCCCAGATAAGAATGCAGCTCCTTAACCCCTAGACCAAACTGACTTACTGCAGTACTCTAATTTTAAAATGTTGCGTTTCATAAAACAAAATGTGCTATTTTTGGCTAAGATGCATATAATGGAAAATGGAGAATTTGTTATTAACAAGATCCATTTAAAACTGCAGGCTTCATGTCACTTTCCAGGGTCTAAACACCCCTAAGAGCAATGGGAACCTTTTGTGCATAAACAGGACTAAGTCACTTCTGTAAGCAAAATATTACTCAGCTTCTGCCTTATGAACCAAGTACTCTTTAAATGTCTGGGTATTATTTTTAAAAAGGTGTCTGGCAATCAAACCAAACTGAGCATGGTGAGTGGGAGGGACAGATAGATAAATAAATATAAAAATGCAATCTCTAAGGTACTAATTTGTCATGGACTGTATTTAAGTCCTCATCCATTATGTGAATTGGAACTGAAGCAAACAACTGGCGTCAATACTCTATTGCAGTTATGCTGGCCTCTGGTGTGTGCGTTTGTGTGTGTTTCTGTCCATCCTGGACAGTTCGTATTGATGCTGTCCTGAGTATCACGCTCATCAATAATGGAAATAATTGCATTTTAATAATTAAAACCTCCCCATCATTTTCACAAAGCCAGAAATGATTGCTGTGTTTCCTCCCTGCAGTTTATCTACCTTCTAATGAAGGGGCAAATTCACCAGCAAACAGCTCATTTATGAACACACAGGAAAGGAACGAGTTGTCTTGTTTCTCTCCTCAAAACAGGTCATATGACACTCTAAGCCAGAGAGATGCCTTAGATTAAGTGGGTGTGTGCTGCAGAAAAGAAAATCCTATTTTATTTCTTAATTATTTTCACATTGCCCTAAAAACGGAAATGCCATATTTTGGTCCCTATTAAAGCATTTTACAAGTGCCAGCTCATTCAGTAAGAAATCATTCTAATTACGAAATCATGAGGTTTGATACAAACAGCAGCTATTCAGTAGACTATTTTGGCATTCGATTCAAAATAAATTGAATTTCCAAAAATCCATATTCGTATGAATAGATCACATTCAAATGTGGTAAAATTCTATTCGATATGAATCTATTCATGCACATTTCTATGAACATTCGATACGTATAGGATATGAATGAATACATATCTAATAGAAAAGATATGTATCTGATACGAATAGCTACGTATCTGATAGGAATGTATATGTGTCAAACATGAACAAATAGGTATCTATATGAATAGATATATATCTGATATGAATGGATATGTATCTGATATGAATAAACACATATCCCATACATTTCCTCAGTTTAACAACGGTCTGAACTATTAGTATGAATGTCTGGAAACATTTGTATTCGTTCAAATGTTAGCATACAAATATTGTAACATTTGATTCAAGTTCAAATGTCTGAATTTGGTCGCATTCAGCTGAATTTTGAATGTTACTAATATTCATGCACATCCCTAGTAGACACTGGCCCAGGAGCTAAAATCTTGCATAGTCATTTGCAATCAAATGGAAGTTGGTCAGCTATCATTAGAAAATCTTTGATTTGAGCTGCACCCAGTCATCACTTACTTATTCCACTATATTTGGATATTCCAGAATAAAGCACATCTAGACACACGTTATTCCAAATATAGTGGAATATGTGTGATGTCTGGATACAGCCTTTGTTTCCTACAGTAAGCAGGGGATTGGTCTAAATGGTCTTTTCCAAATTTATTTATATTTATTTATTTATATTTATATTTATATCCCGCCCCAAATCTATGATTCTGTAGCTTTAAAGGGGAATTTCACAAGGCGGTACTATATAAGTCATTATGGGTATGTATTATCTCCACAGAAAGAAAGAAAGAAAGAAAAAGAAATTTTAATTACATAGCTTTTATATGGTGTTGTTTATATACAGAGAAGAGAGTGGTCCTGCCTGTGAGCATTACATCAGGAGTTGTTGTAGCTCCGCAGCAGAGCAAACTGTCTGTAAAGCAGAGGGTTACCGGTTCAATCCCCAGACTCTCCCCAGAAGTGGCAAACCACTTCTATGGGCCTTTTTGCATCTTAGCGAAGTAAGGGAACAGTTTTTCCAACCCACATCAAGGTATTGTTATGGATGTAATATGTTTAATATGTTATGGTTTTAATGTGTTCATTTTATATGTTGTAAGCTGTCTTGAGACTTTTGGGTAAAGGGTGGGATAAAAATTTAAATAAACAAAATGCTCTAGCTGTCTGTATGGAAGTGTACATGCAGGCAACCAGGAACTGACCACAACTCAATAGTATACAATAGTAACAACAACAACAAAGCAGTATTTTCTGGAGGAGGGAATGAAGATTTTCAATTTCCATTCATATACTAGCAAAGCAGAAATTTTGCTTACATGTGTCATTGTTTATGCAGGATGTGTAATGCTTTAAATGTTCTTTCTTCAAGTAGGAATTGGAAAACATTGGGGGGGGGAGCTGTAACATAATTCTACTTCCATCAAAAGGAGAAAAGCTCAGTTCTCCCATAGCAGGGGACCTGAGGTTGTTCTCATACACCAGCATGTTGGAATGGTCATGATTCATGAAGTAGCTCTTGCTAACCAGTGTCTTTACAAACACTAATCTGTGATCAGATCACAGCAACAGAATAGGATCTCTGAGGTTGTTCACAGGAGGCTTTGAGGTGGGATTGTTCACACACCAGTCTGCCTTTCCCCTGTCTACTGAACATTCTATGCTAGAAAAGGTGGATCAGAGAGGCGCTGGGAACATGAGGGACACACACTGTCTCTTTGAGGCACCTCTAATGCGCCCCATTTGTTATATCTGAATACAGCCTAATTTATTTGACTTCTCTTCCTTTGTCAAGGAGAGTTCTCTTCCCAACCCTAGTTTGAAGATCATTGCATTATGTTCCTGACAGTGATATGTGTCTACAGTGACACCCTCTGTCGGGCCAGATGTCAGAAGGCATTATTCAAGCTTTAAGTAGAAACTCAGAAAACATGGATGGCAACTAGTAACAAGTGTGTGAAACAAGCTACTCGTTTGTTTTGTTCTTAAGGACATTTTTTTTCTTATATCATAAAAGCCTCAGTGATTTTTGGAGAAAGAGAGGGAGGGAGTCCAAGTCCCAGAACATGAAGACATGCTGCCTGCATGCCTCCCTTGCTCTAGAAGAGGGCCTTTAGTTCTTCAGGTAGACCCAATTAAATGGATCTAACAGAGATCTGAATTAAGGGGCCCTTAATCCAGATCCTGTTCCATCCAATGCAGATGGAGCAAGACCACTGGAGGTGGTGCACATCAACATGCAGATGAGGAGGTCACCAGGATCCAGATTAAGAGGCACAAATGTAATTTGCTCTTCCAACAGACAGGATTTTGAATGCACTATCATGTGAGAACCTTTTTATTATCTCACCCCTCCTTTTAGATGAATTTCACCTCAAAAGAAAAAGGTTGGGGAGAGATCCAGGGAGAGATATATGGGCACCCTTCCATGAAAGTCCAAAGTCCAATGTAGAAGGTACCTTGGTTGCCTTTAAATCAAATGGGGCAAATTAGATTTGGCTTAAGTAGGAATGTTTTTGCCAAACTGAGGCTTAACACATACCTTCTTTCCATCAGCTTGAAGGAAAGGTGATCCTGACGTGCTTATACAGTCCCCTGGGACCACTGAAGTGGTTACTGCCCAAATAGATTTGAGGGCTGCTGGTATTGGTGTATTAGAGCCCAAATCACAACTGCCACCACCCTGTGCAGGCAAGCTCAGGGACACTTAGTTCGAATCATGCCTCCAAATGATTGCCAATATCTGAATTCAGAGCGCAGGATGTCATGACAACCTTACCTCAGGGCAGAATTGGGAAGTGCAGTGCAGATTAGGATGGAGAGACATATAAATGCAGATTTGGATGGAGATGTGACTCCCCTCAGGAGCCTGAGGATGATATCTGTGGTCATATTAAGGTGGCTTTAATCTGGATTCAGCAGTGTACTGGATTTCAGAACAGAGAGTCACAGAAGTTTTCCAATGTAGTGCTGAGGATAAACTGGTGGTCTTAGATTAAAAAGAAGAGAATACGGGGAGGGGGGGGGAGGGACTCCATGCTACACAAAACACTTTTTATAAACCCAATTCAGTTCAAGTAAAATCTTCCTCAAGGGAACAGTATACTATAACATCCTGTGTTTTTGGATTTTCTTTTGCAAATAAATCAGTGCCTTTGAGGAGGTTTTTCTTCAAAACAATTATGTACATTGAGTGCTCTTTTCCCCTTTTGTCCTTTAGACTGAAGAGACCCTGAATAACACAAAACTTACTTGATGGTGTAGAACTAGTGGATCTCTCAACGTGACCTACTTTGCAGGACTGTTATGAATATAAAAAGGGCAAGGTGGAACTACGCACACAGTTCTAACTTCCTTGGAGGAAGCAGTGTGAAAATGCATTTCAGTGCCCTTTACAGATGTTTCAAATGTACCTCATAACTTCCAAAGGATTATAGTAATGACCTCCACTGCTCCTTTCCTTGCAATCCTTTTTGAATGCATCAGGAATCACTGCTGGGATAATTAGAAGTGCAGTTAATTCAGTAGCAATTCACAGTTTATGGATTGTACCTTTGTTTCCCCCCCCCCTTCAAAAAAAAAATAGCTGTTGGCTGTTCCCTCCTAACTCAACTGCTCCCTCAAATTGTAGTGAAAGAGAACAAATAGAGAGAGGGAAAAATTGAAAATACCTGAAAAGAGAACAGGGTGATGGGGTAAGATGGATTACTTGAATTTTCCACCAATCACTGAATAACACATTGGCTAAAGCATTGATTGATGAAGTATTTAAGTCGTCAATCTCACATCACAAGCCTTTTTACAAATGGCTGCAGAAAGGGGCTGACAAGACGGTGGTATCAATGGAAGTTGGCTTTGCTACAAAATATAAGAAAGACCTCTAGTCCCCAATTTGCTTTCTGGCAAGATGTTCAATAACCACTTTCGACGGCCACTTTGCCAGCAAATGTTTCACTTAAAATGTCGGTATTCTTTACTCAGGACTGCTGTCCATCTCTAAATTTATAGGCCTTTAGGATGAGGAGATTAACTTTCCGTTACTTTTGGGGTGGACGATGCTTCCTTTGCACGTGAGGTCTACTGTTCAATTTGAATGAGGTTCTTAAAAGAATCAGGATTTTGTTCCAGCAAGCAGCTTGACATATATCAGATAATTTTTGCTGGATTCCTCCTCCTTCCACAACATAACCTTCTTAGCACTGTTCTGCTTTTTCTGCAGCTAACTTAGGCTTTGATCACACAAAGGGTTTGGAGAGTCATCCCTTTCCTGGGATCACTCACCTGTGGATTAGGGAGAAAATGCCACATCACACACAGTAAGAAACAGGTGACTGACTTACTCTTCTTTTCCTCATTCTTCCTTCCTTGCTTGCCCCTTCCTTTCTCACTTTCCATAGGCTGCTCCTAGACAGTTTTCTATGGACCTGATTGGTTGGTGGCAGAAGCAGGCTGGGATGTTAGGAACCTCTGTAGTCTCCCATCTCATTCCTCTCTTAACTCCTTCTCACCCCAAGGAATATATGTTTGTGTCTGCAGAAAGGACACAGAAGCAGAGACTTGGGGACAGGATATCCTGTATTTCTTTTATATTTTCTGTCTGTCCTAAGGGCCTCAAATAAACCTCAGAGGCACCCATTTTTTAATGGGATCAAAACAACAATTAAAGATATATAAGACATATTTTCATTCATATCATGATAATAAAGAGCTTAATGTCAATTTAGATTCAGCAACACACTCTGTAAGGAATATCTCTTTGTGTGGACACTGTAGAAGCATCAGTGTCTAAATTAGCACAACCAGGTTGAGAGGTGTGATTTTCTCTAAGCTATTTCTGTGCCATGAATGTGTGTGTGTATGTTCAGTAGATAGAGAGGAAGAGAGATGATCAAAATTTTAAATGTGCATCACAAAGCATAAACATGGGGGAAAACATGTAGCTCAAGGGTAAAACACGCCAAAAACCTGAGACAAATCTTGTAAATATAGGGAAGACCATATAGCATCTTTGGTTTCATAACTGTTGACTTTTTCACAATATTTTATAGTGAGTACACTTATTTGCAAATATACAACTTAATTGATCAAAACACCATTACATAGAACATTATCTGGTGGTGAATGGCTAATAGATGAAACTGATAAAAGCAATACAGAACATCAGCTTAGGTCATTGTTACAGGACTGTAAGATCACTGATATTATCTGGAGAGATATTCTACTATAAGTACCACAAGTTATTAAATTTCATCTTTGGGCAATCTAAAGCAAGACCTTCTCTGTGCTGCCATCTGCTTTTTTAGGATGTTCTCTTGTCTCATGTTAATGAGGCATCTGTGAAGCCCTATCTCTTCACCCAGACACTCCTCATGTGAATGGATTTCTATTTCTCTTTTCCAAGTCCCCCTTTTAATAAATATTTGACAAGGATTTTTAGAAAATAGGAAGTGATACATTGATGCCTAGGGACTCACAAACTCTGAAGCCTTTCCAGAACGATACCATGCAGGTCAGAGAGGCAGACAGGATACCTCTGGGCAGGGTTCAAGTGAAGGTTGTGGCTGTCCAATTTCAAGCCTGCTTGGAGGCAGCTGCTTATCTGGACCCATTTCAGTCTGGCTTCAGGCCTGGTTATGGTGTAGAAACCAACTTAGTCACCCTGGTTGATGATCTTCTCTGAGAGAAAGATGGGGGATATTAATCTATTGGTTCTCTTGGACCTCTCAGCATTTTTTGATTCCATTGGCCATGGTATAGTTCTGGAAAGGCTTCAGAGTTTGTGAGTTGGAGGCACTGTGTTGAAGTGGTTTCACTCCTGTCTTCAAGGCCAATGCCAAGAGACTGGCAGTGGAAGATTTTTGCTTGATGCCCTAGGGACTCACTTATGGGGTTCTTCAGGGATTTATCTTATCACCCCTACTCTTTAACATCTGTATGGAGCCCCTAGGAGAAGTATCTTCTTCAGGAGAAGTCAACAGGAGTTTTGGAGGGAGCTCTATCTCTCCATGGTCTCTTCTGAATCAACCATTTGCAAGTAATCAGATAAAGGTATTGCCTTCATTTCTCCTTAAGAATACCCAGTGGAGAATGGTGAAGCACTGTGTGAGGCAGAATACTGAACTATTCTGTGTGAGGCAGAATACTGAACTAAATTTGCTGTGAGCTGATCCAGCAATGTTTCTCTTGTATTCGTATGCTCTTAAGCTCTTTTTCGACTTTTGCAATCTGCCTACTTCTTAGGCTTTAAGAAGACATAAATCTGTCCAATTGGCTCCTGGTTATTGGAAGTGGTGTGCTCAATTTTACTTAATAAACTTGTTCAGCAGCTATATGAAACCAGGTTTTGGCCTGTCCCTAACCATAATCCACAAAGGCAATGTAGATGTATCCTTGTTTGGTTCTCAGTATTTCTGGCAACATTTGTTACACAATTCCTGAGCCACTGTTTTTAAAGGCATGCGGCAGCACTGTGAATACTGAGGGAGAAACAGAGCACTGGATGGAGAACAATCCATCCTTTCCCTACGTATCCAACTTGGCAGTATTTATAACCATCAATGATTTGTGCTTGGACTTGACTCTAAGACAAGAGTCCTGACTACTGTTCTGAAATGGACAATTGAGGCTTGCACAGAAATGCAGTGCACAGGACCTATGCACTACACTATACTATAGCAGTAATAAAGTGACTTGATTCTATAGATGTTCCCTCTGAACCACACCTCAAATGTGAAGCATTGTGTTGATCGTTCATTACTGCAGCTTGTCTAAGTAATTTAGCTTCCTTTTCCCCATTATGTGACAAGGGGCAATCAATTGATTTAATCAACAGTGGGAAGAATCTGCATCTCTGAAGTGTCTTCTTCATTTCCTGAGGCGCAGTAGAAATTATACAAAACAAATATATAATTAGGCTTATGTTAGTTTCAGGAAGAGTATCTATAGACCAGAACTGGAAAGAGACAAAAATTCTTTCTGGATTGGGCTTTATTCTGAATTATTTCTAAGAATAGGGACCTGTCATCTACATTTTAGTGCAAACCATGGCAAGCCATGGACAAGATCTGTCATAGCCTACAGCAACCCTGCAAAGGGCCTGCCCATTGAACTTTGCAGGCTGAGAACTACTCATTTTCACCTATCTAGGGATGTGCACTGATGTTTAATTTTTTTTGGCATTCAATTCATAACAAATTGAGTGTATTTGTTCAAATAGATCCCCTTTGAACGTGGTAGGATCCTTTTTGATAAGAATATATTTGTATAGATACGTATTAATATCCAACACGAACACATATGTATGCAATACGTATCCGATAGAACACATACATATTGATACGTATCTGATATGAACGCATATGTATGGATACGTATCTGATACAAATCCAATATGTATCCCCAATTTAACAAATGTTCCGAAATATTCGTTATCTGTATGAATGTTAATGTACTAATGTTGTAACATTCAATTCTTGTACGAATGTCTGAATTTGTATGAATAATGAATGTTATGAATATTCATATACATCCCTTATCCTATCCTGTTTTCTGTTCCTTAGCCATTTGTCTGTCCTTTTATTCTATGACTCTTAATCGTATGGAGTAGTCTTTGTTAAGGGACTTTATCAAAAGTCTTTTTTAAAAACTCAAAAACCTCTCTAAGGACCTGTCCCCAAGCAATTTAATGTCTGCTAAAAACTTCTTTTGCCTCTGAGCGCCCCCATGCCAGGGTTTTTAACGAGCTTCCAGTGCTACAAAAGCAGGAAAACCCGCAACAAAATACATGCCCTTTAAAGAAGAAGTTTCAAATCTCTTTCTGGCAGTCACGGGTTTTCCTCGCAACATTTACCTTGGGGACGCTCCGTGGCAAAAGGGGCAGGGATTCCTGCCTGCACACACAGCCATAAAGCATGCACAAATCTCCCAGAAATGCTGCAGCTTCCCTTCCTTTCCTTTGTAAAGGTCAGAATTTTCAAAGAGCCAGAATTGCTCAGAATTGCAACATTGTTATCAGGTGTGAAGTGGCTGATCTGTGAAAGTGTTAAGAGTAAATGAGCGCGCGATCACTCCCTTTGCCGTCACGGGAAGCGATTTTGGGGAACAGAGATCTGGCTATTTTTCCTTTGAACAAGAGAGGGGGCGGGGAGAAAAAGATGTGGGGAAAGAAAACACACTTCTGTGGGGAGAGAAGGTGCATTTTAAATGCGCATTTTGCTGAGCCTCGTGCGGATGCTTATTCCGGAGGTGCAGGGCACATTTAAAGTCTGCTCGAATACAGTGACAGTAGAGGGAGACTAGAGAGGCAAATAAGTCTTTTGGGGACTCAGCCTAGTCTGGATTCCAGATTACATAGAGCACGGAGACAGCATACCCTCAAGGGGTGGAATACTCTGGAGAAACCATTTTTGTGGTGCTTCAGAAAGCACCACTGGAAGGGCCACTGGAAGTCAATACACCTCTGAAACAGACGCTCCTGGAAACAGCAAAGGCCCAGAATAAAAATTTTCAGCCTTTGAAGGCTCTGCTGCTGCTTTAAAGTTGGCAACTAGAGCTGAGCCACAATGGGATATCCAAATGCAGACAGTAGAGTGAGAAGGGGCCATGTTAGCTATCTTTGGCTTTTCTGCACACTTTTAGATGGGCCCTGTGGTAGTTTGCACCAGCATGCATATGGCAGATCTCTATTCCAGGATAGAATCTAGAAAAGGTCCAGTGCAGAAAGAGCCTTCCAGTAATCCCTGTGCCTCCAAATGTTTGGAAATTTTATCTTTAATAACGGTTTTTACTATCTTCCCTGGAATGTTAATCTGATAGGCCTATAATTTCCTAGGTTTTCCCTTTCTGGGTCAGACTCCATTCTTGAAAATAGCAGGTGAGGTAAGGTACAGCTATTACCTGCAAATTCTGCTCTGTGAGGACCTTCTTCAGTAGTCTATCCATTTGCATTTATTATACTCTTTTGAAGTAAACAGACTGAAAATACATATGAATGGATGTTTGTCATATCTTGAATTCAGATCAGTCTAGACTGCTAAAATCCGCTTGGAATTAGGCAAAAAATAATTCTGTTCTCCCATCCTTCAACTTCCCTACTCTCTTCTCCAGTCTGGATATAGCTGACTAAATTCTATTCCACCTTTTCAGTGTTGAAGTCACTAGGACCTTTTCCACCAATGAACCTCAATGTTTGCCATCAAGGCAATACTGATGACTCTGCCTGTCTTCATCTCAGGCTAAGCAAAATAAGCAAAATATATTGATGTGATTGGCTTTCACTTCCTTTTCAAAACAGTAGAAGCAAAGTGCTTTCTTTAAATTACCAGGGATACCTCTCTCTCTTTCTTTCATTAACTCCTGACTCTTTACTATATCCTGTATATATACCTGATTTTTTCTTCTGATGAAACCAGAGAAGTTGTGCATGGTTTTGTAAAAGGAAGATGTGGGAAATTTGCATGCATTTGGGCATAAAAATCACTGTCAGCATAAAAGAACCCCACTTAGTTCCTAAATGAAAAGCATTTTGGCAAATGACTGACCACAAGAAGTAAGAAGATCTGATTACCAAGGGATGTCAGTCTAAAGTTTAGATACAGGAAGGTCAGGCTGAGCTTGATTGACTGAGTGGTGTAATGTTCTTTACATATTTAAAGGACTACAAAACCCTTTCATACAATGGACACCTTCTAAAATACAGTCATTTCTCAACATCACATACTGGGAATACTGTCATTGCATAGGAACACAGATATCCTTTGCTATAACTTTCAAATGTAATCTGAACTTTTCTTTAAGTTGTCTGCTAGTAGTGTCTCGGAGAACAAATTATTATTCAGGACGCAAGATGACATTTAATATACGTTAACTCCTTGCAAAAATATTATTAAATTACCTTCCCAGTTAAGTGGAATATTTTCTTCAGTTCAAGAGGCTAACATTTTTTTTCAGATACCTTAGTATCATAACCAAGCATTTGTTCACAGATCCTTGATTTAAAATGGTTTGACAATTTTATTTCACTTGATACAAGAATAATCAGGCCAATCACCTATAGTTTGAAATCTAAGGAAAACTAAGGCATTGATCTGGATGAGGGTCTCTGCTCCAGATCCATGCCTCTATATTTGCACATTCATCAGAATCACGGAGTCCCCACCCCCATTAGGCTGTATCTATCTGCACAGGACAAAGCTTGATCTGGATCTATTGTAGTCCCCATTTATTTATTATTTGTTTGTTTGTTTACATTTATATCCCACCCCATACCCAAAGGTCTCTGGACAGGTAACAACAGATTAACTAACAGATTTAAAACAAGATACACATTAAAACAACATACAGATTAAAAACACTTTAAAAATTCAACAAATTTAAAACTGTACACTCCATATTGCATTAATAGTGACTGTAACTGTGTGGAGGGGAGAATATAATCACCTCAGCCAAAGGCCAGGGCAAAGAGGTGTGTCTTCACTGCCTTCCTAAATATATATAAGGAAGGGGCACGATGCACCTCGAGGGGGAGACTATTCCATAGTCTGGGGGCTATCGCCGAAAAGGACTACTGAAGGTAGTGGGACAACCAGGAGAGCTAGATCTTATGGGTCTACAATTCTTCCTCAGGGCCTTAATCCAGATCACAGATGTGCAGATGGCACACCACCATGATCCACCAAAAATCACTCCCTACATGCCCTATGGCTAGGTACTGTCATTCCTAGTAACTGGGTGGGCTCAAAGCTTATGCCAAGCAAGCTTCACAGCCAAGGCAGGGTTGATCCAGATTAGTCCCATCCATGCTGATGGTGCTCATCCAGCTCTCACTCTCTTGTGGTCCAGACTGGTAGATCTGTGCAGAAGGGGGGCCTGAATGTTAGCCACTTATTCAACTGTATTAATTATTGGGCTTGGACCCTTTTTGCACACGCTGCTGTGCCATCCCATGAAGTGTGCCAGGCCTCTGTCTTTGGTATGCTTGTGCAGAATAGCAGAACCTTGTCCTCCAGTAGAACAGCTAAAATGGTGCATGTCCTGCTTCACTAGTGGGCCTACTAAAAGTGCTCCATCAACAGATGGGACCATTTTTCCAGTTCCAACAAGTTCATCGGATACACCCGTTCCTGGCTCTAAATAAATGGTCACAGCAACTACTTCACTAGTAATGTCCTGTTTGGACCATTTTACAGTAATGTTTTTTAAGGAGGACTACAATCCAGAAGCTACAAATCAGTACAGATTCAGCTGCCAATAACTCCTGTCATATAATCTTATTTTTGAAATACCTCTGCTGACTACCAGCAGTCTACCCTCTCCTGATAATTTTTTTTTATTTTTATGAGTAATTTTAATTAGTTTAGCCTGGTTTTTAATCTGTCATGTTTTTTATATTTTGTAACCTATCCTGGGACTTTTAACATAGGTGGGATTTAAATTTCAAGAAATTCATTCATTCATTTCTTCATTCATTCATTTATATCCCGCCCTATACCCGAAGGTCTCAGGGTGGGTAACAACTTTTAAAATCCAGCATATCAAAAGAAACAATATTAAAATTTAAAACCAACGTGTTAAAAAACAACACAATATCAGTTAAAACTGTAGCATTTGCAACCAACATTTAGCCAAAGGCCTCAGTGAAGAGGTGCGTCTTCACCACCTTCCTGAACCTAACCAGAAAAGGAGCCTGACGCACCTCAAAGGGAAGACTGTCCCATAGCCTTGGGGCCATTACTTAATTTAATACACTGAATTTAATGTGCTAGCACTGACTTGGGTGCCTCCAATGGTGAGGTGAAATTGTAGTATCTTGTTTAGGGCAAACCAGGGCTCTTTCTTTGTCTGACACTTCCTCATGAAATTGTTTCTCTTCCAAAAGTACCTGGGTGCAAAAAAGCACCCACTCACTTATCAGCATGACCTGGCTGGCAGAAAAGAGATGGATGGAGAGCTGCTTCAGCCAAGCTGTTCCTTAGACACCTCAGGTAAGTGGAGTCATGACCACAGAGATCTTGACCTGAATTCTTGTATATCTCAGGTTTTTACAACCAATTCTCATATCATTGCCATATTATCAATATTACCTCATTAAAAAAACAAAAGCAATCAATTTCAAAACTTTGAGAACCCAATGAACTGTGAAGATTCTTTCTCCTCAAATGTTTCCTCATCTTTCAGCCCTGTGCTGTGTTTCTGAGATCCCACAGCAAATTCTGGCTGCTCCTATTCCATTAATGGGCAAGGCAATGGGTAGATTCCCTTTGCAGATGTTTAGTCTGTGGTCAGTTCACAAACGGAATCACAGCTTTTCATCATTTTTCACTGACATATATTAGGACAGCTGCTATGAGGTTTTTTTGTTTGAAGTTGTTTTGTGGTTGTTTTCTTGATCATTCAAGGTCACAGGCATGCTGCTGATGTCTTACAAATCTTAGCTGGTACCACATGTCCAAAGCTGTTTACTTGTCACTAAAGAGAGATTTATGTCTTCAGCTATGCAATGTAAAATAACTTCAGTGGTGAAAGAGAAGGCAAATGTTTGCTTGTTCAATTTAGGCTTTCATGAATTCTCCAGCTGACCAAATCAGTGAAAGTAAACATAGATGGCTTCTGCAGTCCAACTTTGACTGCATATTGTCTTTCTATAAATCCTGTAATACTATTTTTCCTTGCTCTCCTGAGCATCTTATGTAAAAAGCTGGATTTTAATCAGTTTGGTTTTTAAAAAAATGGTTTTAAAAATGGTTCCTTTTCTAGTTCTGACTTGACATCAGATGCTTCTTTCTTAGGCCCTGGTCACACAAGTCTAAGATAGAGCAGCCCATTCATTAATTTGATCTGAGGTCATACCAGTGCTGGTCATCCTCAGGCCATACCTACCTTGGACAGCATTGGTCACACCTGTCTCCAAGATCAACATGAGCCTCCTCTTGGCTCTCCAACCCTTTTGTTTTGTCAAATCTATTTCCTTTCTGATTGGATGTCATTCTGTCACTCAACGGATGTAAGGGTGTGTGTTTGTAGTTCTTTTTTAAGCCTGCTCCCCCACCTCCGTGTCCCCTTCTTTTTTATGTGCTTTTTTCTCCATGTGATTAATTAAAAATAATAATAAATTTGCATAAAAATGCTAGATAGAGGAATCATACACGTAAACGTAAACTGAGAAGAGAAGGGGAGGTGCCTCATGAACTCCATGTGTGCTGATTGGACCCCACCCACCACAGCATAATTCAGCTTCTTTTAGGCCATCACCCTGCTCACACTTGAGGAAGCAAAGATAGCCTGGAATGTCAGGCTGAGTCCTTGTGAGTCCTGTAAAAGTGAGGACTACAGTACAGTTAAGATAATCAAGAGGGGTAAGGCTGGCTTGGAAAATGAATTAAGTTAAAACAATGTGAGTAACTTGACCCGAAGATGACCTGAGGTCCTCCTAAACTACTTGTGTGACCAAGACCTTCAATTTTAAGATGGATTAAACCATTGGGCTTTTTCAGTGCAGAGTCCAATCATGAAGAAAAGATAGTTATGTGTTTTAAATACAGAAAATCCGAGCTTCAGTAACCAGCATCTTAAACCTCACTGAGAGAGCCCAACTGTAAGTTCTAAACAGTTGCTTCTCATCATACTTAGGCTGCATGTACATATGAGGCCAAAAGGTCAACTGTGGAGGAGGGAGGCATGGGGCTATCTGCCAGACTGAATAGAATTGTGGACAGATATCATTCACTTCACCATGGGTCTCAGACATCATAGCTGAGAGCAGAACTTCACGTGCCACAGCAGTAGTTCCGCCTAGTCCTGCTCTAGAGGAGCAGAAATAAAGCCAGAAGTCAGCCATTTGTTATCCTTGTTGGAGACAGTCCAGGTGGAAATCAGGCTAGGTAAATTACTTCTTCTATCTGCATGTCGGGGGGGGGAGTGACTGAGTCCCAAGAATAGTTGTATGTGTGGCCTAGTGGTAGATCAATTTGGGAGCTAGCTGAGCAGGTTTTGAGGCTGACTAGGAGCAGCTAAATTTGTACAACTTCACCTCACCCACTTCTGGGTGCACCAAGCCCTCTTGTGGATGGAGCTTTAGTCAAAACTGAGTTCTACTTGTATGAGTGTTTAGGGGGGAAGGTTTTCATGGACATCATGAGGAAGAAGATAAAAATGCTGAGTTTTTATAGCAGCTAGCATAGTATCATGCTTCTTTAAAAAATGATACAAAATGAAAACTAATACAGTTTACATTCATGGAACAAGAATCAGGTCAGTACAATAGTTCAGCTTAGACAGTAGGTGTCACTTCCTCCTGGTAAAAAATTTATGAGCCATCTCTAGAAAAATGTGTTGCAACTGTAACTGTAAATAGCTGAAAGGGAGATGATAAGAAGATAATAACCCTGTCCAGATGTTCAAACAACATATGAGAAGATAAAGGGCACTTGGCCATGAATATCAAGTCCACCTGCAGCACTGTGCTCAGAAAAATGACTTTTGAACCTTTCACATGAGGAAAAACTTGAATTGTCATAGGGAATTGCACAAATATTCATGGTATACAGAATTTGTACAGATTCATACAAATTCTGACGTTCACAGACAAATCAAATGGGGCTTACATTCATAGACCCTACTAGTCTGCAAATCAAACTTGA
Source organism: Aspidoscelis tigris stejnegeri (assembly GCA_023333525.1). Lineage (NCBI taxonomy): Eukaryota > Metazoa > Chordata > Lepidosauria > Squamata > Teiidae > Aspidoscelis > Aspidoscelis tigris. The sequence goes on from JALMGA010000004.1 coordinate 69,868,537, forward strand.
CCTGACATTTGTCAAAGCTTCACAAAGCTTCAGACAAGGCTGTCTTTGCTGTCAATCTTGATGGCTGCTGCAGGCCCACACAGCTGCCAATGTGGCTGCCAGCCGAGGCAGATACCAGCTGATGTTGTGGCCACCAAGGTGGCTGCCAGACAATGTATCCGTCAATGCATCTGCATCAGCCAATGCAGCCAGTGGACTGTGCATTGCCAGCTGTATCAACCGGCTACAGTGGCCATATTGGTCAATGTGGCCACTGGCCAATAATACAGCCACCACCAGCAGCCGGTGCAGCCACCAATATGGTCACCTGACAGTGGTGGATATATCAGTGGATGTATTGGCCACCACCACTGCCACTGAAGCTGTTTGAGGTGGCAGAATCTGCCACCACTGCTGTCTGAGGCAGCAATGGCCACTGCTGATGTCAACTGAAGTGGCAATGGTGGCTGCTACTCATGTTTGAGGTCGCAGCTGCTGATGTGGTCAAGGTGGCCACCAGCCAATGTGGACACACTGATGACAAGTAAGTGGGGATGTCACATTTCTTTTCTGAGCTCTCACAGACCCACCTACCTCACAGGGTTTTCTATTGTGGGAAGAAGAACAAGCTTTGAGTCCCCTTAAATGGCTTAGAAAAACAGGGTAGAAAAGCCAACTCTTCTACTTTCTTCTTTCTTTTTCTTCTATGCTCCTACTGTACCTCTTCCCAATCTCTGAAGTTTTCCAGAAAGCCAGAAACTTAATTTAAATCAAGTCTCTTTCGTCCAATACCACGATTGGTCTTAGATCAGTCTTCTATGTGAATGTTTGTGTCTATGTGTTTTGGGAACAATGTTTCACTTTCGGAGCTGCAGAATTCATTCTTGATCAAGAGAAGACCTCAAGAAAGGAATAAATCCTCCTGCTTCCCCCATTTGGCTTGTTTTCTCCAGCACTGTTTTTCTCTGTGTGTGTTAGAATTCACACAACGTCTTAGTGGCACCTCAAATGCATAGTAAGGGCACAGTTGGCAAGGCACTGCACTCTCATTGCACATTCAATATGAAGGGCCCACATGAATTGTCCACATAAATGGTGGCAATCACAGGGAAAGGGTCCATTATAGGAATGTGCACGAATATTCATAACATTCAAAATTCATACGAATTTGGCTGAATTCAAACATTTGAATTCAAATCAAATGTTGGCACATTCAAGGATCGACATTCAAATTCAAATCAAATGTTTTGATATATTTGTATGAAGCTTCGTATGGAACTTGTATGGGATTCCCATGGGATTGAACATTCATATTGAATATGAAATCTACCACATTTGCAGTGGATCTATTTGAATGAATATGAATCTTCTTGCATTTGCTTCAATACGAATCAAATACAAAAACAAACATTCATGCACATCCCTAGTTCATTAGATCAAGGGACTCCAACCTGTGACACCACCTCCCCCCAGCTGTTAAACTGAGTTCTACTGACTTATCTGCCCTATGCAATCTGCCTTCCAGACTCTTAGCGACAAACCTCAATTGACTGAAAAATGCAATGTGTTTCTATGGTCCAGCTGACCTCTGTTCTGTTTCTTTGCCTTATAATTACAATCTCTCTGCTTGATACAAGTTACTGTTACTCTTTTTTACCTCCCGCATTCTGCATTTTGAGTTGCTGCTACTATTTAACTAATTTCCTCCCACTTCGATATTGTTTCTATTTGCTGTATTACAAAGATATTTCGTGTACACATTTTACCTTTAATAAAATCAAACTTTGTATCAAAATAAGCCTAATTATTTGGTCCAACTATGTCTCCTGTCAAACCAAATCTCTATTTTTTTTAATGATCCTGTTCATGAGAACACAACTAGAGATGTGTTAAGATGTTCTCACGATATACTATTTGAGGATTCTTTGTAACAATATCTGTAGTGGCTCCATGCATTCCTATATAACCTGTGGCACCAAAGGTATGAATTTCATTTGCAGTTAGTTAAAAGAATGTGTAAAGCATTAGATGAGGTGCTATGACTCAGATTAGTATGACTGTGTTACATCCTTTTTCACAGAATATGCCTGGCTTATAGTAAACTGTAAATTCTTTATAGTTGGAGACAATCGTGTTATCAAAGGAGCCTCTAGTGCCTCAAGGCCATGAAGTCAAGGTGTGAAATTTGGTACCTAAATCATGGGATAGTTTACTGGCATTTTCTGGCAGGAGTCTCTATAGGAACTTGAAAGGTCAAGCCATACTGGGTCATTGTGCATAGCCAGTCAGGCATCCAACATAGCTCCCAGACTCCTACAAGGACTTCAGGGTTGTCCTTGCTAAAAAAAAGCAGAGCCTTTGTGACTCTGCAGCTTGGAGCCTCTATTAGTAAGACCAGACAAGAAGGACCCAGTCCCTGAGTACAGAGTGAAACTAGGGATCATAGTTGACAAATGCCAACCACTATCACCCTCCCCTTGCCCTGCCATTCAATAGCATTAGATTCTGGTCATTTCCGCACTTGGCTTTGTTTTAGAATATATCTCAGGAATGGTGTCTATTGTGTGCATGTCAATGTAGACCACGGTGGACCTTAGCTGGCACCTACCATAAATCTCCACTAGCATGTGGACAGAAGAGATATATTCTAGAATAAGGTCAACTGTATAAAGGCACATGAATGGACATAATGCGATCCTAGGGGTGGGGGATATAGTGATCAAAATGATTCATTTTATTACTACAGTTCTACAGTTTGGACAGCTATTCCTTGACAATGCCTTCACAGAGTTTCCAGATGGATAATGCCAGGCAGAAGCTCAGCTCCCTGCTAAACTTTGGTATGCCTTTATACAGTTGTTGGGCATCTCCCTGTTCTTCTCCTTATCACGTTGTCTCCAGATGGTAAACTGATTGTACTAATAAAACTCTGACACAAAATCTTTGGTGTTATACAACTGTCCAGCAAAAGGTTTGGATTGAAGCTAGGGATGTGCGCATTTTTTTCCCCAAGTTTGCTTCACATTGTGCAAATAGAGCCACTTAGAATGTGGTAGGATTTGAATTTGCTGCAAATGGTCATCAAATCTAATTTAAATCTGATTCAGATCCCTGCTGCCAGTCGTGTCTCCAAATCCCCTCCAAATCTTTTCTGAATCCGTTTTGAATCCACTCTAACATTTGGAATCCCTACGTCTGTGAATATAACAAAGCATTGAACAATTGCACAAAAGCATTTGTTTTGCATTGGAATGTCAGTCTTCAAATGTAGTGAACATTCGATTCAAATCTGAATTTTGAATGTGATGAATATTCATGCACATCTCTAGTTGAAGCCTATACAAATTGATTACACTGAAATACTACTAGGGGCAAAAAGGGAGTGGAGTTTCAAACCACACCAGCATATGAAGGGAAGCTGCCTGAAGCCTTTCCTAGACCATGCTCAGGACACATGCAGAAAGGGTCTCTGTTCTATGCCCCTGGAGTCGTATTTGAATACTAGGGCCCAGGGCCCACACCAATGTGGGTGAAGGTACAGACAGATGAGTAAGAAAAAAGAGAAAAGGAAGGTCCAGGAAGTCTAAAATAGGAGAAACAAGAACATGCAAATCAATGAGTTCAACATGGTACAATGTATGTCATTTAAACAAAGTGGGAGAAATATATATATTGTAACAGAATTTGTTTGCAATGTCTGGTGGCTTCTGTCATGTATTCTCTACTCAGTCAGCAAATCTTTATCATTTGGTAGCATAGTGTTTTGTTCAAGATTAGTCTTCCCGAGCACTGCCATTGTGTTTAATCTATTTTAAAAGAAAATGTATATTTTCCTACTGTGGCTCTTCAGTGATAGTGATATGTTTATCTTTTGAGCTTGCCAGGGCATTGTATGATATAGGATACACACTCAAGCAGCATCTCTTATCACTTACTTTAAGTTTAGAAAGGCCCTGTTTATCCTACTTATGGGAATTCCTGTCAGAAGAGTAGCCATCATAACAGTAAGCTGTACATCCAGTGCCATGGGATGGAAACTTCATCTCTTGCATGCTTTCACTTCAGCTCCATCAATAGGTTTGACACTAGGAAATGAATTCTATTGACCCTTTATGGTCTTTCCTTGAAATGACACTCTTTGTCTTAAAAGGGGGGTTTAAATGGAGAGAATTTCAAAAGATCTTTCTCTCTCCTTCTCTCCCTCTCTACATTAACAACAATTGTCCTCAGAAAAGTGAAAAGCCTTAAACTGGTTTTTCAAAAACGCACAGGAGATCATACTTTTAACAAGGAAGGGAAAACCCTGTAAGATTAATCTAGCAAAAATAAAGTATCCTGCTTCTCACAAAGAAAAGGATCAAAAGTTCTTATATGACCTTACCATGTAGTTAATGCAGTAATCAGGCATTCTGTTCTCTCCATTTCTCAGACAACTTCCATACAGAGTGAGCCCTCTCAATGAAGAGAGCTCTTTGTGGATTGCAGCAGAGACAGTGTGCTGTTTGAGGGCCTGCCAATACTCTGAGCGAGGGGAACACAGAAAAGGGAGACATTTGTTCCCTGGTTCAGCTTTTCTATTCTGGGGCTCCCTGGAGTAAGACATTAAGTAGCTACAGAAGTGCTGAGCATATGGACAGCTACTGACCTAGTAAATTCAGATGCTGCACCTTCCCTTAAACCACTGGGAAAGCATGGTCCTGGACCCTAGAAAGAATCTTTGGCCACACACACGGCAATCCCACAATGACCTAAATGTTCCATGCAGATGCTATTAAAATTTCAAGATCTTCATACCTTTTGGAGGAGTCTTTCTGTATTACAAATGGAGAAGAAATGTATCCCAAGGCCCTTATTTCATGTTCTGTGTTGCCACTCTTGATTAGCATCTACCCTTTCATATGCAGAAAAGTTTTATGCATGTAAGGCCACTAGGCCCGATATTGAATTCTTTTGACACCTTTCTGGTCCACTCAGTTTTTAATACGTTTGAACTGTTGTTTTTACTCTGATTCTGCTCTTGCTTTTAATGTTCTCTTATCTGCTCTGAATTTTTTACAAAAATGGAAAGCAGTATAAAAATGTCTTATAGTGATTTATTCTTTATAGCAGTTAAGTACACCACAGTGCATCATACTATAGCAGTATAGGTTGGTGTCTAAGGGCGAATCCCCACAGCAAGCTTATTTCAAATTCAAAACGTTTTCAATCCTGGCAGACCCCACGTCAGGTTGGCTTAACACGCTTTCCGCGTGTTAAAATTGCCCCAAAGCGTTGTAAATGTTAATCCTCATTTCAACAGGTCTCACTCCGTGTTGCTTGATATGTGTTGCATTTTTTTACTGTGGGGACCTTACCATTTTAAGGGATGAGAATCCATGTTTAAGGTTTCCCTCTCCCAATAGCTTGCTTCCAAAGACATTGATTTCAGTGTAAAAATCCACCCTTAACAGCAGCGCAACACTGTAGCGATGGAACCACTTCACACCTGATTAACAATGTTGCAGTTTTGCACAATTCTAAAAGTTCTGACCTTTACAAAGGGAAAGGAAGGGAGGAAAGCAGCTGAGGTTCTGTGTGAATGTTTAAAGCAAAGGGGCTTTAGTTGCCGCTGCTGTTGTGTGCCCTGAGCAATGGGGAGAGGAGAGGAAAGAATCGCTGGTTGCCCACTGCCGCTTTTCCTCCATCCATGGAAGCGGCAGCCACCCAGCCACCCAGCTAGGCTCCGTGAAGGGGTCCCTTATGGGTGTCGCGTCCATGCCAGGAGGAAGAGGGCAGGGCAGCCCCAAAAAGCGGCTTTTAAAAAGTAGCCACTTGAGTCCCCCCCTTGAGTCACATACACCACGTACGATCCTCAGAATCCAGATCAAATGCGATTAAGTTAAAACTAATGGGAACAGGCAAATTCGGGTTTGCATCCGGTTCTATTATTTCAGTTTAGGGAAAGCGAAATAAGCTTGTAATGGGGATGCAGCCTAAGAGAACTCCATGCCCTTTCTGAATAAAAAATCTAAATTCCACCTGTACGCTCATCTCTTTCTATCCTTCAGGGTCTGCTTGTTATAAGGGTGTGCATGAATGCAATTTTTGGGATTTGATTCAATTCAAATCAAATATCCAAAAAATCAAACCGATTCAAATCTTTAAAATCTGAATGTATTCACTTCCCATTCAAATCAAATACATTTGAATCTATTCATCTGAATTTTTGATTCAAATTTGCACATATGAATGTCAACATTCGTATGTATCCATACACATCTGTACGTATCCCGTGTGCATTCATACACATCTGTACAGATCCTGCATTTATCCCATATGCATCCTCCTTTAGTCCTGTACGGATCCATACCAATGCGTACAGATGCAGGAAATATGTGTATAGGCAAGTACTCATCCTGTACATATTTGTACACATAGAAATGTCCGAATAATTCTAATGAGTAGATTTGAAAATTCAAAATTTGTTTGAATGTTTAAATTCAAGTTTATAGACATTTGATTCAAATTTGAATGAATTTGATTTAACTTCAAATGTTTTGAATATTTGTGCACATCCCAACTTGTAAGCCACAAAAATTTTAGGCTATTTCATGGTAGGATCATCGCTGTGTACTATTTGCATGTCCACAAAAACTGAACTACTCCTAAAGGACTAATTTTCTCAGTGCCTCAAAGTAGTATAATTCAAGTGGACTGATATTCTCTGACTACATTACCCATCATCTGTGGCTATTGACAAAGCTGGGACAGATCAACTTTAGAAGATCACAAATTACTCACCTCCAGCACACTTACTCCGGCATGCTACTTTCTCAGCTAATCTTCTCCAATGACACCTTTCTACTATTAATGTATCTCAAAAGAGGTACTAAATCTCCTCTGTTGTTTCTGGTCAGCTTGGGAACAATGCTTTTTGTCTCATGGCTCAATAACTTCTGTTTTCTTAGAAACGCTATTCCACTGCTTAAGAATCGAGCAATTAACCATCTCAAAGAATAACCTTGGATCTCTTATACCTATATAGCCATAAATATAAGCAACAGCACTTCCCTTCTCTGTACTCATACTGCACTGTATAGAAAACAACAGGTGCATTCAGCAGATGGTGGGAGCACAAGGAAACAGCAGCCACCACATACCATTTGCATATCCATTGGCCAGTCTTTGATTTGTTTCCAAAAATAGTGTTTTATATGCTGTTTTAGTTTCTGGCAAATTTCCACCAAAATTATGCTATCTTCCCAGCAGCTTCCATCAGTAAGGCTTTAAACTGAGTTCACAGGAGTAGGGGAGGAGAGAGAAAAAGAGATTTCCCTAAACTCAGCTCAGTTCTTTTGAACCCTATTTAAGCTTGTGCCCTGTTGTTCTTTCAAGGATATTAAGAGCATAACGTAATCTGGTTGCTCTCCCAACGTCCTTACAAGCTTATGGTCTACCATCATCTGTACACCCAGTGACCTTTCTGTCTTCCCTTCCATACCCCTTACATTCACCTTTGATGTTGTTCCAATGAAATCAATGATGACAGGAGAAGCAAAGACTTACATTTCCACCACTGGTCCTCTCTGATGAGTGTGATGCCATGCCAGATGGAAGAGAAATGAGCAATGATGGTTTCTCAACACTAGCATCAAGGGTGCTAGGAAAACATCCATCTTCTTGCTATGCAAAATATAGCCATGACTACTCTTAGAACATGAGAAGGAAGAACAAAGATTCATCTTCCTTCTTCTGCTTCTTGAATGGCTTAAAAGGCAAGAGGGAACTTCAAGGTGAGAGATGGAGGGATGGATTCAGTCATAGACTGAAGGGGAGCTAAAGGTTCATTTTTGTTTACATTCAAAATCAAGGGATTTTCAAGGCTCTGTTGCTCAATTTGTGTAAGGTTTGCATCAAATGTTTTTTCGCCTCCGTGCTGCTTTGAATAATGTTAAAACTGAATACTAGCTTTCAAAAATATCAATGATCAAGGAGAAATGCATAACAAAATATTTTTGTTCCTTGTCCTTCTTCTTCACCTCTTCCTTCTTTACAAATAATACATTGAAGGTGAGACTTTCAAAAACAACTTGCATCTGCTTCAAAAGGATACTTTGCAATTTTATTTTTAGAGAAAGGATGTAGTTCAGTGATAGAGGAAATGTCTTTGGGTAAGGCTCTCTGGAACACTAGAAAGTTGCTGTCATTCAATAGGGAGAAGGATAGATTATCTGACTTGGTATAAGGTAATTTCCTATGGTCTTCTGTGCAGAAAGATTGAAAGCAGAAGTACTACCTTCAGTGCACTGATAAATTTAACCACATAATATTAATAAGTTACTTTGAGAGTCTTCCAATCCTCCCATTATAAAGCCCAGAGATCACCTGGAGTTGTCTTACTTCACCCATTGAGGAGCCCAGAGATCACCTGGAGTTGTCTTACTATGGGTTCCATGCCATTTCGAATGTCATAATACAATAGCTTGCAGTTATATCTTCTTAGAAGTAGCATCTTCCCTTTGGAATATCCTCCCCTCTGCTGTTTTTGAGGCACCACGACTTACAACTTTATTAAAAATCTATATTTTTAATAAACACATGAAAGTGTGTTTCTACTCTGGCCCACTCAGTTTTTAATGTGTTTTAACTCCTGTTTTTACTCCGTTTCTAATCTTGTTTTTAATGTTCTGTAAACCACTCTGATTTAAAAAAAATGGGAAGCAGTATAAAAATGTCTTAAACAAATAACTAAATTTATAGGCATGCTCAAATAATAGAACGACATCAGCAGAAGTTCTCTCATAAGAGGATCAATGAAAACCTGATCCTCCAGCACTCTTGAACTGCTGATCCACAAGCAGTCGTTGTATATAGTTGGTGGCAACTTAGAAGTGCACTTGAAACAAAACAAAATGTGTGTTGAAAGCTAACATATCATTCTATCTAAAATTTGCCTGACTTTGAGATTCAGCTGCCCTTTTATAATATGATATGATAATCTGAAGGTTTGTGAGATGATAATATTCTCCAGAGAATGAGACTATTTTCAGGATATTCTCTGGGACAACATATTTTGACAATTTTCTAATTATTCATTTCCCCTTTAAATAATATATTCCATTCAACTTTTTTGTACTCTATTCAATTTCTCAGGTAGGAGAATAGGATCAAGAATATTATCCCAAAATTTATCCTTGTGAATTTTACCACATTACCTACAATGTGTTATTGGAGCAAAAATGAAAAACAGGAAAATTATCATATGATCTCACATCACTGATCATATTAAAAAAGTCCTGCTTATTTTTATTTTTTAGCGGCAGACCACCTCCAGTGAGTACATGAGTGGAAGATAGATGCCTGTATAATAATTTGAAACAGTAATGAATAAGACAAATTAGAAACACGTGAATGCATATTTAGATATACTAAATTGTAAGTAAACTGATTACAAATTAATTACTCATAAAGGAAGCAAATATGGACATGACTGTAGTCAACTGGTACAAAGTAACCAAATGCACCTTCCTAGGTCAATTCTCTGCTTACCAGTCAAGGCAGCTCAGTAACAGGCTTGTGGGGAAGGCATACAATTGCCACAGAGAAAGATACCTCTGTATCATCATCTGTGAGCACCGAGACATCACTTCCAGCATTGGACAGAAGTGCCTTTGCTCATGGTAGCATATGAACATTAGGCCACAGCCCATCTAGTCTATCACCCTGTCTCACACAGTGCCCCCCAATTGCCTCTGGGGATTCTCAAGCAGAAGATAAAGACAAAACCTTCATCTGCTCTTGAATTGCTACAAATGGTGTTCAGAGGCATCCTGCCTATCTTTCCAACCTGCTAGAAGCACCTAGGCATCCATTCTATCATGCCCTGCAAAAATTGCACCTCCATCAGTGATCACACCTGGAAATGGAACAGTGCAACTGCCATGTAATGGTTTCTGCGACCATGAGTAGAAGGCACATTACCAAACACCTACTCTATAAGTGGAAGTGTGTCCTTTGGTTGGAGTTTGGGACCAACATGGCCATTTCAACCAGTTCAAACATGCCAACTTTAGAATAATAAATTCACTGCTAAACATACATTATAATCTTTGTAGCTGAAGAAGGTAGAAGGTAGAAGGTAGAACTTCACAAACGCATGATTAGTATTTCTCTTATTCTCCACCTCTTTCTGCCCGTAATATTCTCAGACTTACCTTATGTTCACATAACCTGAAATACGCTGTCCTGGCCTCCAAAAATATTGCAGGGGGTACCTTCACTTGTTGAAATTCATGGCACAGAGAGAGAGAAAGTTTCAAATTTGATGGAAATTCCCTGTCTACCATTGGTGGCAGCCATATATTTATTGCTACTTCAGTACAGTAGCTATTGTGTGTTTAATAACTATTATGTACTCCTTATGATTACAAGGTAATAATGAGTAATATTTCAGTCATTTATATTCTAAGAACTACACATTCATATAGCAAGCACACTCTTGACTGCACCTTTTTAGGCTTTCATTTGGTCAGAATCACAAAAGCTTAATGTCAGATTATTATTTCTGGCATTCAGTCATCAGCAAATAACATTTTACCTTAAGATGTGATTCTGAGATACTAAACACCAGAAATAATTGATCATCATGACATTCCTTTGTGAATTTCAACTTTCATTTTCTTCTCTGAACAACACATTTAGTCAGTTACATGTACCAATTACTATGGTACATAAAAACAGGGTTGCTCTCGCTATTGTGTTCTTCAATAGAAGATTTACTCTCAATGCCCTTTCCAGGACAAAGCCAGTGAATTAGAACTTTTAATGCTACTATAGTGTTGGGATTTCTCTTCCCTACTCCCTACTGCTGTTCTTGTTTTTAACATGTTATACCATAACAGCCCGTTAGAATTTTAGCATGATTTGAACACTGGCATAATTTTACCCCTTTTTCCTTTCTCACAGCATTCCTAGCCTTTCTTTCAAATAGCCACCACAGTTCTGCAAGAGGCGAGAGGGTAAAAATCAGGATTTCATAAGCAAATTCATGAATTTGTATTTGATATTGGTCCAAAGGAAATTAATAAAAGGGCTTCCCTTTAAAGAAGGGAAGGATTAAATTTTTCAAGGGAAGAAAAGAGTACAGAACAAAGAACACAGATTCAAGAGTGAGTTGGAAGATTTAGCAAGCACGGAAGCATTCTTGCATAGAACTGAGAATAAAGGCAGTTGAGCAGTAACTGGAACAGAAGGCTTGGTTTTGCCTACTGCTGTGGTCCGTATATCAGTGCTGAAATTGGACATTAATTAGCACTTTATTTGCTGTTGTGCTCCTTTTCTTCCAAATATTTCCTTTGGGGCCATGACAGCCATTTCCTGCCCTTTCATCTTTTTCCCCCTAGTGATTGAACTATTAGCCTGCTGTACCTGGGAGAGAATGAATATTAGCTACTTATGGGAGAACCTAAGAGCTAAACTGTGTGCAGCACATGTAGGTATAAAAGATGCAATGAAATTAAAGTTATGCCTGTCAGGCCTTAGGGAGAAAAATATCACACCATTAAAAAAGAAGAAGAAAGAAAGAAACACAGGAGGAGGGAAGAGTCAGATCTCTGCCAGAATGCAATACGGATAAGAATTTTCTGTTAGATATTTGTGTTCCATAAGGTTGAGCTTAAATTTCAGGTGATCTGGGATGAAGCTCTTCATTTCTGTATTTTTTGCCTTAAAACAGGTCCAAAACGAGTGAGAATTAAAAGCATTTATGACTATTGCTCGAGCTGGCTGCAGACCGCACCGCACTTCAGCATATTCCAACAAAGCACTTAACCATATAATTAAATCAGAAGCACTAGAGGAGACTATTGGAAATTAACTGGAACTACTTACATGATAGATCCTATCATTATTATTCATTTATATAGTATTCTGGGCACTTGGAGTGCTGTACTTCCATTATACGATTTATCCTTGTAAAACGGGTCACTGTTATCACCACTTCCACTTCAGGGACTGAAGGCAAAAGCCGTGCACATTGAGGAAGTCCACTCCTGATTGCCAAACTCCTCCACTGAGCAAGAAGCCTTAAGTCTTAATCACAAGATATGCTGGGATTGGTTCAGCTGCTTTGCTGAGATCACTCCTTGCTTTTGCCTGTCCTCTATCCAGGTAGACAACGGCATGGTGTACCAGAAGTGACTGGAACCAGCACACACTAGATTGTTGGCCTTTAAGGTGCTTAGATTAAATACCCCAAGCTATCTAGCATCTATTCTAGACTATCCTGGCATACACGCTGGCCAGAAATTTGTGCTCAGTAGATAAAGCACTGCTAGTAGGGATGTGCATGTTTTTTTAAATTATTATTTTTATCAAATCCAATATAAGAAAATCTGTATACGTTGAAATAGATCCCCTTTGAATGTGGTAGGATTCTACTTGATATGAATGTATTCATACGAATATACGATGTATTGTACAAATGTATTCTACAAATATCCATAAGAACACATATACATCCGATACGCATTTGCTCTGCTTTCCATATGTCAGTGCAGAATAGAAGTGGCCCTGCCCATCACAGGCATGGTATGGAGGATAAATCAGATCAGGGAGCCCTGATCTAGATTATCAGTAGTAGGGACGTGCACAAATGGTTTTTTTTTTCATTCAATTTGAATTGAATTGAATGCAAGAAAATTCGTATTCATTCAAATAAATCCCCTTTGAATGTGGTAGGACTCGTATTTAATATGCATATTCGATCTCATATGAATAGCATATGAATCCCATACAAAGACAATATGAAACTTCATACGAAACTTCATACAAATATATCAAAACCTTTTATTCGAATTTGAATGTCAACCTTCAAATGTGCCAACATTCAATTCGAATTCAAATGTCCGAATTCGGCCATATTCATATGAATTTTGAATGTTACGAATATTCATGCACATTCCTAATCAGTTGTTCTTGACATTAAGGACTACCAGCGTACCAGCTCAATTTAGAAAGCGGAGGGATGCAGAAGGCATGCCCCCATGCTCCAGACTACCAGGGAACCCAAAGTACACCACCAAAAATGGTTACTCAGGAGCCCAAAGGTTAGGAATTTTCATCCCTTTGGAGCCCTCAGATACCTGCAGCGTTGGTCATGCAGTATTGTTCCAGACCATCCATTACCATGGTCCAAACCATGGAGCCTTGCTGGTCCAGACCCACTGGTTCAGATCACAGCCAGACAGTGCAGAAATGTCCTGCAAGTTAGTTCTCTGGAATCACTATTGTTCTAGACAAGTGTGGCAGGCCATCACCTATTCTGCCTACCTCATCTCTCTTTACCTCATGTCTCTTCCAAACCAAATAACTAATTTAGTATTTCTTTTCTAATTGTATCTCCACTATTTCTGCTCGCTACACAAAATAACTGGGAGAAACCACTATTTAAGAAATCTTTGACAAAAAGAAAAAATAGTTATTTCAAAAAGGGGAAAAATCATGTCCTATATTTATACTATATACAAGGGGTGATGACACAGGCTTCAGACAGAAGCTGGGTTGTGTCTGCACACAGTAAGAAAAACAGTTCAAAAGAACCTTAAAGGTGGTAAAAGACAGTTCCTAGTGTTCCCCTCCCACCTCTAATCCACATTAAAGGCCAAATAATGCATTTTGGAAGTTTATTTTCTGGGCCTTTAATGTGGATTAAGGCACTAGCATGTAGATACTGCCATCTCAAAGTCACTGTTGAGCCACTTTTTTTACTGTTTGTGGATGCAAGCTAAAGGGGATGATGGATGAGTGGAACTGAATCCTCTTCTTAACTTGGGCTCCTGCTGAAGTTGCATGCACTTGATTTAATACATCCTACATCTCTCCCAAACCAGGAAGTAAGTAGCATTACACTCAGTGTTCAGTCTACTGCTTCCTCTGAATCTCCAACAAGAGATTTTATTTTCTTTAGTTATTTCTGCATGGAACTATGTGGCCACATTCCTGTTAGCAAATCCCAAGATCCCCATCTGAAGCCAATTAACTTATTTAATCAAACTCAGAAAAATAGAACAAAATGATTGTTCCCAATTCTGTTGCTTCCTGGACAAAAACTTAGTTAAACTCCTAAAATAGAACAAAATGTGTATTTTGCCTTTGTTCCTGTGTGCTCATACGCTGTACGCAAAAGCCCTTGGAGGAATTTCAAGTAGGTGATTGTTGGTAATCATTTTGTTTAAATGTGCAAGGTTGCACAGAACTTCGGTCTACTAGGAAACAGAATGTTCTTCCTCAATTATATTAGCAATCATTATTTCAATCATGGAAAGTTCCACCATAAATAATAAAGACTCTGCATCGTGCTTTTTTAAAAAAGTGTCTCTCTTTAAAAGTCACAAGAGATTTAAAACAGTCAGAAGGGAAAGAGGGACATTCTGTTTACTCTCAAACAAGTAAAATTAGGCTGTTCTCTTGTTGCCTGCTACCATTTTACCCTATGGATAATCCAGGACAATGCTGTGTCTGTCAATGAAAGACAAGGAGAAAAAGCTCCAGGAAGATCTTATAATCGTTACGTTCATATCCATCACAATTGCAAATATGTTTTTGAATGACAATTTAAAAGGAAGTGTGTCATGATTCATGCTTCCCTCTTATTTTTTTTCTTAGCAGGAGGCTTGGGTTCATAGAATTACACAGTGTGACTCCCAAGAAAACAGCAAGATTTGATAAGTATTTGTTTCACAGGGAGAGTATTTACCAGGGTCCTTGGGGATATGTCCCTTCTAATTTTTGACATTCTGATTAGGGCTATTCCTGACTAGGGTTTATTGTTTTGATAAATCCTTCCTTTGTACCTTCCTTCTGTCCCCAGGGTAAAATGATATCCCTGGGATCAGATTCTGTTTTCCATAATGCTGAAATAAATTCTGGGCAGCTTCAGCTAGATATGGACTTAAACAGTGTCTTTGGATACTGAATTCTATACTTACAAAAATGTTTGGTCCTGATAATTTAAACTGAAACCATTTTAAAAGCCTTTTTGCTCCAACCTTGTGTATAAATTGTTTTATAATTAATGATTTAAAGAAAATACATATATTTGAAGGTCAGAGATCAGAAATGACTGACTCTCCAGATGTTGCTAGATTATAGGTCATTACCATTAGTATGAATTAAGAAGAGGTCTCCCTTCTTAATGGCTCTCCCTTCCACACACTGGTGCAGCATGCTCTGTCTACACAGGGTGGAGCGTAGACAGAGCTAGGGCACCCAAAGTGGCATCCTGGTCTAGTCTACTGACATACAAGTGACAGTATACTGGATCACGGAGGTGTGGTATATCATAGGGGATCCATTTTGGTAGTACAACAAGGTGTACCATTGAAATGTGCCCCTCAGAAGTTCTGAAGTCCAGGAATGTTCATTTCTGGTCTTTGGAACATTCAAAGCCTCCACTCCCACCTTGTGCCAGTTCCAAAGTTGGTGTGAGCTTTGGAGTTAGCACAAGGGCTAATGTGGAACAAAGCAGATGGACTTGTTATGCACCAGGAGCAATCTGTCCTAGCTTGGATAGTTTGTAATGGAATAACAAAAATAAGTGCAGAAACAGCCATAGTTATCATCCTTCCTAATTACTTGCTAGGCTGGCTGAGGCTGATGAAAGCTGCAGTTCATAAACACTTGGAAGTCCATTCCCCATACCTACCTTGAATAGTATTAGATTCTGATGTGCAATGTGTGGACAAGAGTGAAACAGTGATTCACCACCAGCTTTTGAGCATTAACCTCAGGATTGATGTGATCCATAGATAGGCCTGGGTATTCATAGTTTACAGGGACCTAATAGTAAATTACGATTTAGCACTCCTCTGTGCCATGAGCTCTGGCTGCTATTGCTTGATACACAGAGAACAAAGCATGGGATACATTTTAAATTAAAGGCATTCTAGAACCCTAGGTAGCTTTACCCAACTGTTGGTCTGCCAGGTATATTTTTCAAGACTCAGAGGCTTTGTAATGAGGCAGGTGACAATCGTGCTACTCTGTTCATGAGAGGAAAGCCAGAAGATCAGGATCATAGCCTTTAAACCAGGCTTGGCCAGCAGCAACTCAAACCCCCTTTTTCCACACACAGTCAAAGATCCAGATCTTTTAAGATCTGGATCTTTGAGATGGGGTCTTCCTGGAGATCTGGATCTTGAAGATGCCTGAAGCCCCCATTGTGGACACCTTTAATCAGGTCCACACGAAATCCGGATTTGAGGGCCTGATGGACCCATTAAATCTGGATTTCCCCTGCCCTCGTTGGGACAGGGCCTTGCAGATGGGGCCTTCAATGGGGTCCAGGTGGGGACAGGGCCTTCCCGATTGATACCAATCAGGTACCAATTGGGTTCCTAATGGGGTCTTAGAAGGGTTCTAAGCCCTAGTGGGAAAAGGCCCCTAAAGTACTTCCACAAGGTCAGTTGGGGAGGGAAAGGCCCTCACTGAAGCTTCAAGACCAAAAGGCATATAGTTTTAGAGGGGAAAACCTACTTATGAGTGTTGATAATGTTCCTATATTTTCCAGAAGCATTCCAGATTGCGAAGAAGAAGAAGAAGAAGAAGAAGAAGAAGAAGAAGAAGAAGAAGAAGAAGAAGAAGAAGAAGAAGAAGAAGAAGAAGAAGAAGAAGAAGAAGAAGAAGAAGAAGAAGAAGAAGAAGAAGAAGAAGAAGAAGAAGAAGAAGAGTTGGTTTTTATACCACATTTTTCCCACCCTTTAAGGGGACTCAGAGTGGCTGGCAAAGCTTCCTGTTCTTCTCCCCCCAGCAGACACCCTGTGAGGTAGGTGGGGCTAGGAGAACTCAGATAGCTGTGACTAGACCAAGGTCACCCAACTGGCTTCGTGTAGGATGTGGACTTGAACAAGGGAAACTACCAGATTAAATTGGGGTACATAAGTACATAGAAATCAGTGGGTTTCACAAAGCAGTGCCGCATAATCTTATAAGTTCTGATAAACTTCGTATTACAGCTCAAAACCCATGAAAGTCCATCAGTACCTGGGGGAAATTTTCAAAGAATCATAGATGAAAATCAAGAAATTGTGCCCAGTACTTCTGTCTAGGGTTGTCTGTAGGATCAATCCTAGTTGTGTGGCAGAGGAGCAAAACTATGATTGGTCTTGCATTTCAGTGCTAAGGGCATGGCTTCCAATTACTGCTATGTCCCATAACTCTGCAGTTCAGACATGTGAAACAGGAGCTTGTAATTACTGCCTCACTCTGCTTCCCTACCCTGCAAGGTTAGACATGCAAGCAACCCCAATTAAGAAGCAGAAATGAAAAATAACTAGAATAGATATCCACAAGGAGTAAGAAATCTTTAAGAATGGTCACACAGTATCCTTCAGTATAGTCTACCTGGATAGGGGTCAAAATCAAAGAGAAACTAACCCAGGTGAAAAGGGAAAAGCAATTTTAATAGCAGTCTTAGTGCACAGTTAGTTATGGCATTTAATCAGTTTACAGGTTGTCTGACTGTCCTGACAGAATAATGCCTTTCCATCCTTTTTTCTGGACTAAAATGCCTGAATTAGGACTATTCTGAATTTGGATTAAGTGAGTTCTCAGCCGATTTCAGATTGTTAGCCATTTTATTTGGCAAAGTGAGAACACACAAGTATTAGTGAGGGAATCATGCTCCCCATTTCCTCCCACCCGTTGACAGATTTTGCTGTGGCTGCTGTACTCAGGAGGGTGAGAACATTACCACTGGTTTGGGGAAAGAGAACAAAAGAGGATACAGGGCGAGTTCCCATTCAAGGAATGAAGCGCAATATACATCGGGATTTACATCGATATGTAAAGCGCGTTAAAAGGACGCAAACATTGGATTCAACCCCAATTTTGTGTCTCCACTCTAAACACTTAAAACGCTTCAAAAAACAGATTGGGGAAGTGGCAATTCAAGCCCCGTTTGCCCGCTCCACCTCCACAGCCACCATCACCAGCAGGGGTTCCCTCCAAAAAAAGCACCCTGGCTGGCTGGCTGGCTCTGCTGCTGCCACCGCCTGCACACACACACACTTCAACATGATCTCCCAGTTCCTGCAGCAGCTTCACCACGAAAAAAGCACCCTGGCTGGCTGGCTCACTCTGCTGCCACCGCCAACTGCACGCACACACACACTTCAACGTACACACATCTCCCAGTTCTTGCAGCAGCTTTCCCTTTTTAAGCAGCCAGTATTGCTCAGGATTGCTCTTTCTTTAATCTTTAGGCTTGTGTGGGTGGTAAAGGAAACGTTGCTATCAGGTGTGAAGTGGCTGAATTGTTACATTGAAACAATAGTCTGTTGTACAGGGGAATACTCTAGCATTCCCACAGCACTAAGGAAGAAACGTTTTAAAAGCAAAAGTGGAAAAAAACCAAATAATCCTCAAAATACCCCTGAAACTGATTGGGAATGGGGACAATGAGGATCCAAACCATTTTTAAGCAGTTTTAAGTGGTAATGTGAACTCGCCCAAACAGTGGAAGTTGTGCTTCATCTGCCTTCTCCTTTGTCTCCTGATCCTGCAAGGAGAAGAGGGGGAGTAGAATGTATCTTCCTTTTTCCTTTCTCTCCTGTCCCTGCAAGAAAAAAGGCAATGTAGCCTCCATTTTCCTTTGGCAATGCACAAGAGAAACAATGTTTCCTTTCATTAAAAGGGGACTTTTGCACAAAGCCAGTGCTGTGCTTCAGTGGCTTTAGGGCAAACAGCACAGTGGCGGCCTATCAGTTTTCTTCAAGAAAGCCCAAGGGATCAGGGTGCATGCAGGTTACCTCAGCTGTAACTTTTTGGTGGTGCAGTCCCCTTACCCCAACAATGATCTGCATCATCATTAACTTTGCCATTGGTACTGCACAACTTCATTGTGAGACACATGCCACCATCGATGTCTTAGACAAGTTAGGTGAAAACCATTTACTGGCCACTAACTTCACTACCACAAACACTAATCCTGTCACACATTCCTTCTTTTCAGTGTTTGAGAGCAAGCAAAGTAGCCCAAAACTGCTATTACAAGTGAAAATTTGTTTGTTTGTTTGTTTGTTCCTATACATGGAGGTCTCCGGGTGGCTAGCAACATCTAAAATCAAACATATTGAGACTTAAAGAAGCTCTGCTATGTGGTAGATGTGGAACTGAAGTCGTGCTTGGATGGATACAGGTTGGGGGAGGAAAAGGAACAAACAGTGAATTACTGTGTTCAAATGCAGCAGGGAAATACAAAAGATTGGGTCTGACTTTCCCAACCCTGTGAAGTCAAGATTTGAACAAGGGGGCTTCATCTAATTGCTGACCACATAGAGAAGGGAATTTGGTGAGGGGTGGAGAGAGAAAGGTATGAGTGTCCCAGGGAAATAAAGTGCAAAAGGTCTTATCTCTCCATCTCCTTCTTTGCCATCCTTTTTCCATCCTTTTTCCATCACAGAAATCCTTTTCAGGAATAGATATGATACAGATTTTCAAGACTTTAGTTATTAATGATACTAAGGAATGAACAATAACAAACATATTCTTGGACAATGATCCAGTGACTATATATCTCTTAAAAATAAAAATGTACCTTTAGATGAAGACTGGAAGAAGAGGCGGTCATGAAAGAGCTCGCTCCATGATATTGTTGAGTATGAGAGTTAGGAAAAAGAAGACAAAGTCTATGGAATTTAAAACTAAAAGAGGTGGTGACAGCCTAGTTTTAAGAAAGAGTGAAAGAAGTTCACCAAGGACAGGTGTATAGATGGCTACTAGGCTTTATGCCTAGGTCCTGCCTCCAGGTTGGAGAGACACGCAATATGCCTCTAAAAGCCAGTGGAATGGAGTCAAAAACAAGTGAAGGTTTTGTCTTTTTCTTTAGACTGTCCAGAAACAATAGGTGGGTTAATGTGTGAAACAGGATGCTGGACTAGATGGTCTGTGGCCTGGTGTACGTGCAGAAGCCTGAATCAGGAACAGAAGAAAGACTATGGACATGCAACATCAATACTTGTTCTTGGCCCACAGCAGACAAAGAACTTGGAAATCTTCTCTAACTTTTAATAATTTACTACTATAGTAAGCATCAATATTTCAAAGCAAAATACCTACCAAGAGATGCCAGTGGTCAAATACTGGAGCCTTCTGCATGCACATGAAATGCTAAAACAACTAACCCACAGCCATTATTTTCTGTTCTGGTAGCAGTTCTATAAGATGTCTAAATGCTAGTGATGGTCTTTCACATCACCGTCTAAAAGCTCCTTCAATAAGAACAGCTATGGAACAAATTTGGGGCTTTCTTCATGCAAAATGTTCTTCAGGCCCGTTCACATTAAGGTTCACAATCAGGACAGCCCGGTATGCTCTGAATCAGAACATATACACACCACAGTGCCACCTCCATCGCAGAGTGACCCAGAATCACCCTGATTACCATTAGCTGTAAAGCAGTAAACTGTTCCACAGCTTTGCTGGGAACGTATAGAACAATTCTGGCAACCCAACAGACACATTGTTCATGTTGCTTCTGTATGCAAATGTTGCATGAGGGGAGGGAGGGGCAGGACCGCTGCAGATGCACAGTCACATGCCACATCACTGAAACCATAGCAATGGCCCTGGTACAAATGGCCATTGCTATGGCAATGCATACAATCCAGGACAGGACCACCAAGACTTGGGGGCTTCCATGTAAGTGGAGGTGAAATTTGGAACATTGCCACCACCCATAATGTGAAGAAGGGCAGTCACCCTCCTGGAAATTAACTTTGGTGGGACACTCTTGCACATAGGTAAAGTGCAAAAAAAAAAAGCCTTAATACTCCCTTCTCCGGTTCTACCAGCATCTTTCCTTTCTCCCTTCTATGATCAAAAGCACCCTAAAAATAATTTAAGCAATATGGAAATACCTTCCACACTGCTATCTCTATGTAGTTCGGTGCCATTACTGAGCTATAATTGGTGGGACGAGGTGGCTTGTTGTGTTTGCTTTCCCTGAAGATCGAAACAGTTTCATTGCAACATTATTTAGTTTGGAGAAAATTAAAAGGAGAAACAGTATTGCTAGCTCCCAATGCCATAATAGAACCTCAGTTCAGTTTCAAGTTGATGGAAAGTTGCATTTTCTGGGCATTCATTTTGCCTTCCCACTGCTGGGGGGGAACAAATGGCATCCCGCTCTTTATAACTGTACTTCCTAGCAACGTGTTTGAATCTACAGCTGCCTGATATGGCTAATGAATTTTACAATAAAAAGCTAAAGTGAATTAGCTGTAGCAGATGTTTTTTCTCTGGGAACCACCAGACCTTTCTGGCCGCTCATTTATCCTTCAACAGGATCAAACTTTGCATGTCTATTATGTGTTGTCATTGGAGCATTGCACAACTTTATCAAACTTTTTTTTTTTTAATCCTAGTAACTGAATTCAATTTTCTGCAGAGGGTTTTTTGGTTTTGTTTTGTTTTTTTAATATGTCTCTCTCTCTCTTTAATCACATTGACTGGGGAACATGTGTACTGTAAAGTTGGAGAGAAGATTATAGCTTTCAGAAAGGGCATTTTCAAAAGAAACCTGCCTTCTCCTCATCTGAAGGTCCTCCGGTTTTGTGAAGAGGAAAAAATTAATTACTATTTTAATAATGAAGCCAAGCCTGCTGAAAATCCTCTTAGAAAAGTAGCTGGGTGATGTAATGGCTAGCAGGGGGGGATATTGAAAACAGTGACCACACAGTCTGTGTTTCGCTTTTTCTATTCAATTCCTGTAAGATGATACGGACTGCTGGATCACACATTAGGGAATTAAAGCATAACACTGTCTGTTTGGCTAAAGGGGTGATGCAGAGATAGCAGGTCACTGTAATATTAACGTTTGATTTAACCTTTCAAGTGACCTGCTGTCATTGAAAAGGAGCACAGCAGGGAAGGAGGGGAGATTTAGACAAAGTGATATGCATATGGCAAAAGAACCTCATTTTGGCAACGTTTCTTTCATTTTGTTCTGTCTGCTCAGTCCCAATTAATCCTTCTTCGTTCCAATGCATGTGTGTGTCTCTGTCTGTGTGCATGTGCACACACATGCAAACACAGGCATGCACATGTCTGACAGTGAAATATGAACAAAAGTGGGTCAGACTGATGGAAGGCTCTGTGCAAACACTGTGGGTTCTTCACCTCTGCACAGTGATGGTCCATGAATTATGGATCGGCGTGAGCACAAGCACAGATCAGGAAACACGGACTATGGAAGTGCATGCTGTTCCTTGGTGTGCCAGTGCAAGAGTTTCTTAGAAGGTGGCATGTGTTTCCATGGCCAGCAATCATTTGGCCCACACCTGCATCCCACCATCTTAAAGCTACAAGCAGCCACTGGTTGGGCAGGCCCTTACTTAAGAACATAAGAGAAGCCCTGCTGGATTGGGCCACAACCCATCTAGTCCAGCATCCTGTCTCACACAGTGGCCCACCAATTACCTATGGATGTCTCAAGCACCTTCACTTGAATTCCTGCAGTTGGACTTCAGAAGCATCCTGCCTGTCTCTCCACCCTGAAGGAAGTACCTAGGAATCCAGTCTATGTGCCATTGATAGATCTGTCATCCATGAATTTGTCTAACCCATTCTTAACACTATCTAGGCTGGTTGCGGTGACCACCTCTTCTGGCAGCAAATTCCACAGACTGATGACACTTTGGAAGAAAAAATGTTTCTCAGCTGTAGTTTAATTTGCTTTCCTAAATGTTGGAAAGAGTCAGATTAGATTATCCTCATGGTCCCTTGTAATTCCAAAATTCTCTGATCCTACGTTGCATAGATCCAAGTAAGCATCTAGAATGACATAAATACAATATGAAGATTGTTTTTGCTTTGCCTTTTCTCCTTTTTGCTGGCTTATTTGCTTTTATCCATGGACCTGCAAAGACCCAAGGTGTCTGGAAAACTCAGGATAATTCAGCCCTTAGAATAATGTGAAATCTAATAAACTGGTGTCCCAGGCTATATCAATAAATTTAAGAATGAATCTGCCACCACACAGGAAGGCAAAATTGCAGAGCAAGCCCAGGCCCTTACCTTGTCTGGTACTTGCTCCTGCAAAGGCACAAAATATCCAGAAGTGTGCAAGTGTGGTGCCCATTTTCAAGAAGATGGGTTCCAGGAGTAAGCGCTCAGACATGGTAAGTCATATTGCTATTTAAGAAAAACATGGGGTGGGAGTTCTTTCTCCCATAATAGCAGAATGCTGAGATTTCATTCCTATATCTGGGACTATACTGGGATTGCCAGTATATCCCAATATAGTGCCAGGATAACCCTGGGGTTTAGACCCTGTTTGGATACAGCCAAAATTCCTGAACAAAATGTTCCTTCCTTCCTTCCTTCCTTCCTTCCTTCCTTCCTTCCTTCCTTCCTTCCTTCCTTCCTTCCTTCCTTCCTTCCTTCCTTCCTTCCTTCCTTCCTTCCTTCCTTCCCCCAAAACTTTGTTATAAGAAATCAGGATGGTTGCAAATTGCCAATGATTCAAATGAGAAAAAATAGAAAGTAAATGAATATATAATATTTCAACATCATTAGATGATGCTATTATACTTATTTTTATAACTTACCTTTCCTTTCACCCTGAAAATGTTGCAGATGCACACAGATTGAAAATTACAACACACTAATGAGAGAAGGGGGTCGGTTAAGATTATGAATTTTCTGACACTTCAATTGGTTTGATATCAATATGGCTTTTTTAATGAATTTCAGCAGAAAGCAGGTAAAAAAAACTCTCATAAAATATAAATGATCATTGTGCAAGTTAATGGTAGCCTCAGGTTACAAAGGTTTGCATATTTCCTATTTCTATAAATGTTTGTAAGCAATTTCAAAGTGCTATACATTGCTAATATATAAAATGTATGCATTTATAGAAGGCAATGATATCTCTTGGTTACAGCTAATACACTGCATTGCTTATTCAGCTACATTTTCTTCTCCGGTTTATCTATGAGCCTGAAATTAACTGTGAATTCAGTAGGACTAGCTCTGTACAAGGCATTTCTGCCATTAAAACCAAAGGCATAGTTGCCAAATTATTTTGACTCTTTCATGATGGAGCTCAGTTTTGAGGGTGGGGATAATGAATGAGACATCATAGCATTCATAACCTCCAAAATTTGGAATTCAGAATCAAATGGGATGGGGAATACTGTATATTCTGGTGTACAAGACGACTGGGTGTATAAGACGACCCCCAACTTTCCAGTTAAAATATAGACTTTGGGATATACTTGCCATATAAGAAGACGACACCCAGCGTATAAGACGACCCCCGACTTTTGAGAAGATTTTCCTGGGTTAAAAAAGTAGTCTTATACGCCAGAATATACAGTAAATATAATGTGCACTACATGGAATAACCTTTGAAGGGTCATGTTCTGGAATTCATGCAGAATGCAGCAGCTCAGTTGCTAACAGAAGTCTCTAGCCAGATGCATATCACACTGGTCTTGAAAGTACTGCACTGGTTATATTTACTACCAAGCCCAATCAAAGAGTTGCGGGTTAACATATAAAACCTCCAATGCTTTGGGTCCTGGTTATCTAAAGGAGCATCTTCTCCCATAAAGATGTCCCCCAGTACAGATATCTCTTCTTGTAGTTCCTCCTCTCTCAGAGATAAAAAGGGTGGTGCCACACTGAAAAAATTATGGAGATGGTTAATATTTTACAATACCCAGAGTTGAGTATGTTTGCAAGTTATAGAGGGCAACAAACTGTAGAGAGTAAAAGGTTTACGGTTAATCAATTAATGCCAGCTGCCTTATCAACTACAACTCTGGGATGGAAAAATGCTATAAACTGGGACAAACAAACATGGATGAGATATGTAATTAATCAATTTAAATTTGATTATTTCAGGCAATGTTGGATGGGAATGATGGGGATTCAGAATAGGAGATGAGTTGAGCAGAACTGGATATAGCTGATTCATTTTGTTAATAGACCACACACTGAAGAATTTATGAAAAAAGAAGTAGGAAATATATTGTATTATAGCTAACATGCAGGGTGAGGGTTACATCCATTGGCAAGGGTTGGGGGAGGGACAAGTGATAACTTGGACTGTAATAATCAATGAGGACAATTGTAATGTACTGAATTTCACTATACTGTATAGAATATAATAAAGATTTAAAAGCGGGGGGGCGGAGAATCTTATGAACTGGAATATCTAGGCAAATTAGACCTATCCACAAAAGCATTGTGAGTAAGAATACCACTCCAGAAAGAAGTCTAATATTAGGGACATGCTATTACCCCCCATAACACGGCGTGAGATAGAAACAGGAAGTTTTTCTCAGAGCACACGGCGTGAGATAGAAACAGGAAGTTTTTCTCAGAGCACACGGCGTGAGGTAGAAGCTTTCTCAGACCAATCAGAGCAGCGGACCAATAGAAATTAGCCACACCCTCAGGGAGGAGGAGTTACTCTGCTCAGCAGGGCTTAAATAGAAGCTCAAGTGGGAGGAGTTAGTCAGTTCCAGCTTGGGTGAAGTGGAAGCAGGAGCTTTTCTCAGAGCACACGGCGTGAGATAGAAACAGGAAGTTTTTCTCAGAGCACACGGCGTGAGATAGAAACAGGAAGTTTTTCTTAGAGCACACGGCGTGAGATAGAAACAGGAAGTTTTTCTCAGAGCACACGGCGTGAGGTAGAAACAGGAAGTTTTTCTCAGAGCACACGGCGTGAGATAGAAACAGGAAGTTTTTCTCAGAGCACATGGCGTGAGGTAGAAGCTTTCTCAGACCAATCAGAGCAGCGGACCAATAGGAATTAGCCACACCCTCAGGGAGGAGGAGTTACTCTGCTCAGCAGGGCTTAAATAGAAGCTCAAGTGGGAGGAGTTAGTCAGTTCCAGCTTGGGTGAAGTGGAAGCAGGAGCTTTTCTCAGAGCACACGGCGTGAGATAGAAACAGGAAGTTTTTCTCAGAGCACACGGCGTGAGATAGAAACAGGAAGTTTTTCTTAGAGCACACGGCGTGAGATAGAAACAGGAAGTTTTTCTCAGAGCACACGGCGTGAGGTAGAAACAGGAAGTTTTTCTCAGAGCACACGGCGTGAGATAGAAACAGGAAGTTTTTCTCAGAGCACACGGCATGAGGTAGAAGCTTTCTCAGACCAATCAGAGCAGCGGACCAATAGGAATTAGCCACACCCTCAGGGAGGAGGAGTTACTCTGCTCAGCAGGGCTTAAATAGAAGCGGCCTGGGGTGTATTAGGAGAAGCATAGAGTCCAGATCACGTGAAGTTATTATCCCCCTCTACTCTACCTTGGTCAGAACTCATCTGGAGTACTGTGTCCAGTTCTGGTCACCCCAGTTTAAAAAAGACGCTGACAAGCTGGAGCAGGTTCAAAGGAGAGCTACCAAGATGGTGAACGGTCTGCAAACCATGTCCTATGAGGAACGGCTTAAGGAACTAGGAATGTTTAGTCTAACAAAAAGAAGACTGAGAGGAGACATGATAGCTGTCTACAAATACCTCAAGGGTTGTCACAAGGCAGAGGGATCAGCCCTGTTCTCACTCTCTCAAGGAAGGACTAGAAACAATGGGGTGAAACTGCAGGGGAAAAGATTTAGTTTAAATGTTAGGAAAAAATTTCTAACAGTAAGAGTGATCAACCAGTGGAACAGGCTGCCACGGGAGGTGGTTGGTTCCCCTTCGATGGAGGTCTTCAAGCAGAGACTGGACAGCCATCTGTCTGAGATGGTTTAGGAGATCCTGCCTTGAGCAGGGGGTTGGACTCGATGACCCAGGAGGTCCCCTCCAACTCTACCATTCTATGATTCTATGATTCTATGATTCTATGAAACTCCCAAAGGAGACTGGCATTTGGAAAACAAGGTCAAGTAGGCATCCAGACAGAAAGGGAACTTACAATGGAGAATTTCAACTGCCCTCACATAGACTAGGTAAACTCTCATTCAACTCATGTAACAGAAAAGAGAAGGAACTTGCTGAAAGATTGTTCCACAGAGCAGATGATGGTCAAACCAGCCAGAGGAAGGGAATCATGGACTTGATCCTAGGTAATGTTCAGGCTCTGGTACAAGATGTGTATGAATATTCATAACATTTGAAATTCATAAGAATTTTGCCAAATTCAGACACTTGAATTTTAATTGAATGTTGGCACATTCAAAGATTGACACTTGAATTCGAGTTGAATATTTTGATACATTTGTACAAAACTTTGTTATGGATTCATATGGGATTCGTATGGGATCCATATGGGTTTTGTATGGGATTCATGTCTAACATTTGTGTCAAATTCGTATGGTACATTCTTATCAAATTTAAATCCTACCACATTCAAAGGAATTTATTTGAACAAATATGAATTTTCTTGCATTAAAAAAAACCATTTGTGCACTTCCCTAGTCCCTGTAGCTGATCCAACAGGGAACAGTAACCACAGTGCAATAACCTTTAACTTAAACTCCAGACAGCTGATAAAATCTAACACAGAGACCTTCAACTTTCATAAAGGAAACCACCCAAAAATGAGGAAAGTAGTGAAAAGGAAACTGAAACAGAAAGTTAGAAGAGTGCAATCACTCCAGAATGCATGGAGATGATTTACCAATACAATAATGGAGGCTCAATTAGAATGCATACTTGAAAGAAGAAAGGGGATTGTCATGTCCAAGAGGACAGCAGTGTGACTTAAAAGTGCAGTACAAGTCATTAAAAGCAAGAAAAGCTCAATTAGAAAATGGAAAACTTGCCCTAATGTTGGGACAGGAAAGAACATAAATTCTGGCAGTACAAATGCAAGGCAGCAAGGAAGATTTTGAAGTGCACATTGCTAAAAACATTTAAAAATTAGGAACTTTTAAAAATATATAAGATGTCAGAGTTCAACCAGGAAAGCAGCTGTTGGACCATTACTGTAGATGGCAATGATCGGAAAGTGATATGTAATCTTTCCCCAAGACTTAAACACTCAAGGATTCCACTGTATTCTGTCTGGAGCCATCCGGGAACAAACAGATTACCATCAGTTCCAAGTAAAGTGGTGAAAACCATCATGAAGGATGTGTACATGTAGGAGCAAGCACTGCTTGAAAGAAAATCACCCTGACTTCTGCAAAGGTAAGTTATGCAGAATGCAGTAATGCATCATTAAGGGCAATCCAATTAGCAAAAGGAAAGAGTAGAAGGATGTGAGAAGTGGGGTCCCCCAAGATTCAGTGTTGAGGTTCATGGATTTTAATTTATTCACAAATGATCAAGAAGTAGAGGTAACAGTGCCAGAGCAGCAAAAACTGAAGGATATCATGAAGAGCTCTGGAAGGATCTCTTGACACTGTGTCAGTAGGCAACAACATGTCAAATACACTTCAAACTTCTTAAGTGGAAAGTGATGCACACTGGGCAAAGACCCCCAATTACACATATAATGATGGGGACTGGATTTTCTTTGACAGACCAAGAAAACATCTTGGGGTTCTCACAGATGGCTCAGTGAAGATGTCAATCCAAAGCACAGCAACACTGAAAAAAGGAAATTCAATGTCGGGGTAATTAGGATGGGAATAGAAAACAAGTATTTTTCCATGTTCAACCTCTCTTGCCACCTTACCTGTACAAAGTAAGGTGGACAAACTGTTTCTTTTTCTAGCTCATCAGCCTACAAGAACTTCATAAGCCTTGCGCTTACATCTCTCGTCTCCATATATTTCTCTTTTGTGCATGTGTTCTGCACAACACATAAAGGTTTGAGAAAATAAATTGAAAAATCAATGCAAAAATGATGAAAAATGATGAAAAATACACTGAAGTTCCTCTTCTAAATATAATCAATGAAATTGTTTTCTGCTACTCCTTTCCTAGCTTCTGTCCATCTAGGATGTTTTTCCACTGTCACTAGAAGTACCCATTAAGTACCCATTAATGGGTACTTAATGGGTACTTTAGTGACAGTGGAAAAACACCCTTAGTGGACTGACTGGTTGGAGATCAATGTATCTGCCATGATTTAAATTTAAATTTATTTTAAAGGCAAAGCACATGACGATATAACCAAACACATTGGGAAAGGCACTACTTTAAGTGGAAACCTTTTCATAATAGTATTTTATTATTTGTTGTTTTTGTTGTATACCATTCAAATTGAGTCAGTTTGGTCTAGTGGTGAGAGACCTGGACTCTTATATGGGAACACCAGGTTTGATTCCGCACTCCTCCACAAAACCAGCTGGGTGCTCTTGAGCTAGTCACAGCTCTTTTCTCTCACAGCCCCACCTACCTCACAGGGTGTTTGTGTGGGGAGAAGAACAGAATACTTTCTCAGCCACTTAGAGTCCCCTTAAATGGGTGAGAAAAGTGGGGTAGGAAAGCCAGTTCTTCTTCTTTGTTTACTGCATGAATGCCTCTGTGGGCATTTCTACAGTTTTCTTGGAAGAGATACGAATGTAGGTTTGTCCTTGCTTACTTCCAGAAAAGGCTGTGGCTCACATCTATGACCTTCTGTTTTTCAGAGAGTCTGCTCTACCATTGCATAACCAGTGGCTACTCCTAAGCCAGTTACTTGGGCACAAATCTTTTTTACCTACATTTTTATTTGGCTAATTCCTAAGCATAAACTTTTTCATTCTGGGCTGCCTATTCATAGCTTGATGAGAAAACCCTCCGACACAACCAAGCCTGTGAAGAAGCAACCAGCAAAGAAACAGCAGGAAGGAAAATTAGGAACTTGAAGCTGCTGAATGAGGAAACAGCTGAATGAAAGTACCAGCAAGGGGGGAGCTGTATGGATGAGATGCCGGCTCAAGAGTAGACCTTGAATGACTGAATAAATTATCTCTTTATTTCAGAGCTATTTGCCCACTTATTACTTTCTTAAAAAAAAAAAAGCCCTGATTCTTTCTGCTTAATTATTTGTTGTACATGATTTATAAAACAATTTCCATGTTGAGTTACTAGTTGTCATTCTCAAAGAGAAGAAATAAATTCATCTCACAAATGACAGCTGCTGTTTCTTTATAATGTATAAGCAAAACAAATCTAATTTGCTTTTGGACAAATGATGTGCAAGTAACTAATTTGCCCCCAAAATCATTTAAAAAAAAACTATGCCAAAGTAAAAAGCCTTACCTCTTAATATCATTATGATTAGCCAGTTATATTTGAAGAACAGGAGGAGGATGAAGAAGGGAAGGAAGAAGAAGAAGAGGCTTTTATAACCTGCTTTTCTCACCCTTTACCCGTACTCAGAGCAGCTGACAAAGCTTTCTGTTCTTCTCCTGACAACAGAAATCTTGTGAGGTAGGTCGGGCTGTGACAGTCCAGAAAAAAACTGTGAATAGCCCAAGGTCACCCAGCTGGCTTCATGGAGGAGTGCAGAATCAAACCCGGTGACTACAAGATATGCACCCAGCACTCTAACCACAAGCCCAAACTGGCCAAACAAACAACAAGATCTTCAGGGTAATGTAGATGCTGTTATTTTCTTTCTTCTAAGTATCCATCCCACAATGACACTGCTTAGGTAGAGAGGAAAAAAATGCACAATCCAGCAAATATTGTAGGGGAAGACAGTATATGATTTCAAATGCGCTTTGACCATTATGATAATTGGATTAACCAGCTATATAATTAAGGGCCTGTGCACATTTTAGGAAGTGGTTCAAGTGTTTGTGCTGTGTTCCGCTGCTGCCATCCAGGAGTGTCCAAGTGTCCAGCTGCCATAAGCTTCCATAGCTGTAGACAGGTAAAAGCACAGGAACAGCTTTACTGGGAGCAGCTGGTATGCTCCTGGGGCCTGTTCGCACTTGACCTTTTTCTGAAGTATATCTCAGGATAGGGATCTGTGGTCTGCATGCTAATGAAGACTCTGGCAGGCCTCACTTGGGACCTGCTGTAGCCAAACTAGCATGTGGACAGCAGGCCCCTGTTCCAGGACAGATTCCAGAATAAAGCCAAGTGAGATGATACCCCTGGTCACAGCATTTTCACTCTCTTCTGGGATGTTGCTGGATGTTCCCATTGGCCATTGCCACGGTGATCCAGGCATGCGGACCAGACCATCTTTACTTCAAATGCTGGTAGTCCAATTAGAGATTGCACCAGCACTTGAAAGTGCAAATAAATGCCTCCCTCTGAGGCTGAGAGTGCAAACAGTGTCTGCATGTCTATAAAGAGAAGAAAGCTGCACTGATAAGACATTTTAAGACCATTTCTGCTCTGGGCCTAATTCCCGAATATGTCGCAAAACGGGCCTGCCATCCACATGCTGGTTCAGACTACAGCAGGAACCAGGCAAATGGTAGGCCTCTGTTTAAGGATTTAATCTAGAAAAAGGCCCAGTGCAGAAAGGAACCTATGTATTAGCAACATTTTTTGGCTAGTAAATCCTTTCCTAGTCATCCATATCACAAAATACATGCATATGAACATTAACCTATGCACTTTTAATTTTGCAGGATTTTTGGACTTGGGTCATTTGAAGAAGTTTATAACATTCACTGACTATTTTCTCTCTCTACATGGCAACTGCATGTTGTGGGGGTTAGAAATTCCTTCAGAGATGTGATGGTTTCTATCTCACATTGGAAAGCTTGTTGGAAGATGGGAGCACCCCCAACTGTCTTAAAAAAGAGCATGTAGATCAAGTATTTAATTATTTCCCCACATTTAAACACTGCATCTGCAATAGTCTAAGCAGCATTAAAAGCTTTCAAATGAACTTTTTTTCTCTTGCTCACAAAGTTTTTCTCCAAAGGTTGTGTAAACAGAGCACTGTCTCTTTAACTGATTTTATTCTCTCTCTCTCTCTTTTTTAGTTTAAAGATTACATTTAATATCTATTTCCCAGCAGTGTACAAACTGACATCATCTACTCATAAAAGTGGAATGCTTTGCTTTTTTAAGCTTCAAGCTGAATAACAAATTGCCACAGATGACAGCATAAAAGAATAACAGAATGGAATCAAAAGAAAATTCATTGTCAACAGAAACCCCCTGCTGAGGAATTTCAATTTCATATATCTAATTATCCCTGTCAGTTGGAAGAACTGACAAAAAGCATTCTTTGTTCTCTCTTTCTGCCTCCCGCATCTCACTCTCAATTAATTCCAGCATACAAATATGACTAATTGTCTTTGCAGTGCTCAAGAGCTTTGTATATAAATGTTCATGAACTGAAAATGATTTGGAGGGTATTCATGCATCGATTTATGATATTTGAACACAATAGGCATGCATAATTCAGGTGACCATGTTAGCACCCTCACAAGCCCTTATTACAGAGATTAGGCAGGATTCTCATTTCGTATCCTTCCCCCCCCCCCTTTCCATATAGGCTTTGTGACAATAACTCACTTTGCACCTATTTAAAGGGGAAGAATTGTATGTCTGCTGTGGCTCATTGTAATCACCATCAAACATTTAAATAACGTACACGGGTGGCCGCAAGAGAAGAATGTAAATACTTTGAAAAGCACGATGGGTTCACACAATTAAACTTCTTGGGCCTGATCCAGCGATCCTGATGCTCAGCAGTGGGCCTCCACGCACTTCAAGGAGAGGCTCCTCTGCCAAACAGAATGCTAGTTCTGTTGACTCGACAGCAAAGGCTAAGGAAGAAAAGGATAGGACTAGAATCTAGTTCTGTTCAGCCCAAACAAGTAATCAGGGGGCAGGAGTTCATTATCATAGTATACTATGACAGTGGTCACACCTTCACTTTAAATCTTCTTCAGTCCATCTTCAGGTCTGATTGCTCACACTTTTTCATTGTATTTATGGACTTTCCATTCAGGAAAGTCCAAATGAAGGGTGGAAAGTCCGCAAATAAAATGAACAGAAATGAAAAGGTAGGAGCAGTTGGACCTGAAGATGGACTGAAGAAGGTATAACGTGAAGGTGTGACCATGGCCTTATATCTATTGGGGCCTCCCTTGGTCTGCCCCAACACATGGATGGGAGGCCCCAATTCTGGAATATAATCCAGAATAAGGTCCAGTGCAGAAAGGACCTAAAGTTGTACATGGATATAGATTGATCTTGAGCTTTTATTTAGGCTGCCCCTAGTTGGTAGCCAGATATAGTGACAAGGAGCAACAATGTGAGGTATTGCTCTCCTGTAGGGATGTGCACAGATATTCAAAAATTTGAAAATCCAATTTGGATGTGACAAATATCGACATTCGAATAGGATTTTCAAAAATCTGAATTTCTGAATTCAAACGAATTTTGAATTTTCAGAAATCCCAAATGGATTTTCAAATAATTCGACTGAATAGATCCATTTATATCGCATCCGAGTATCGGGTCTATTTGTGCATATAACATGGGATGACAACGGGATGCAAATGGGACAAAAACGGGATGCGCACAAATTCGAAAATCGGATAGAATGTTGCCGACATTCGTATCATTCGATTCAAATCAGATTTTCAAAAATTTGGATTTTTGATTATCGAATTTTCAAATCAACTCGAATTTGAATGCAAAAAATGCATTTTTGCATATCCCTACTCTCCTGCTGTTATTTGGGCAGTACTGGCCACAACTCTGTCTTTGTGCATTTTTGTGATGTGCAGTCCAGGCGATTGCACATCACCATCTCCAAGTGGGCATCATCAGCTGTTTCAGCCTTCATGAATGCACTATTGTTTTTAAAGCACTATTCCTGGAAAACCCACAACCAGTGCTGGGTTTTCCAGCAATAGTTAAAAGTGCTTTTGAGGGGTGAAAAAGCAGGGCTATGGTGGAGTTGTTCCCTATGATATATGAGGTTACCCCACCGTAGCATTTTATTCAACCCATCTGGATGGGGCTTTTATTGGCTCTTGATGTTACATAACAAATTGACATGTAAAAATTTGAGTATGATCTATGGCAAGATCCACACAGAGTCTTAATGGTGCCATAGGATCAATCTGATGGTGCAGGCTGTGCCACAAGAGTGCTCTGAAGGTGCAGGTTTTGCATGATCTTCCACCCTGGGAACCTTCACTGCACCATAAGTGACCATTAGAGATCTATACCAGCAGAGAAATCAGAAGAACTTTCACACTTACCTGTCACAGTGCTCCTCATGTTACTGAGCAAAGGGAAATAGTCAACTTTCACAGCCATTTCCTGTGCTCTGTTGGATGTTTCCAGGAGTAAACATCAAACAAGATAATGAAAAATTTCCCTGTCTTGATATTCCCATTCACCAGGAATAACAGCATGCACATAGTTAGCGTGCTGCTATTTGGCCAATTTCAGTATGACAAATGAATTATTATGCAGCTTCCTCAACTTTTTTTCTTTTACTTTACTCCCTGAGCTATTGAAAACTAAGAAGCCTTAATGTCCCTATACTTGTTGAATAGCCATAGCATCTTAAAATTTTTGCAGTTACTAATTATAGTAAAATTAAACTTACAGCTTCCATCCCAACCTATAAAGAAAATTAGAAAATTAATGAAGATGTTGCTTCACAAACATAAAACACAACACGCAAGATCAGACTGCCTATATTTCTAATTCTCATATATGGTGAGAAGCAACCTGAGCATCTACCTAACCTATCCTAATCTACCATGGTGATGGGAAAGGGCAAGACTTCCATTGGAACATTATAGGGGAGGATAAAAAGAAATGTCATTCTTTTTCCCTGTAAAAACTTCTCCATGAACTTCCACTCTAGACTTTTAAATTGATAAAACAAAATTTACTAGTGCAAGTATTTATTCTGAATGCCCCTCAATGGAGAAAAGTCCTTTTAAGTGCACCCATATATATATACATATACATATATATACATGTATATAAATGTATATACCTTATGTTTAATCTGGAGGACCATTTAAAAATGTTAGTTCTCATCCATTGTCTGAGGCACTACAGCTCAGGTTATACATAAACCATACAACTAGCTGCTTTACCAAAACTAAACAATGCAATTAGGGAGAGAAATAATAGCAGAGGGACAGACAAATTAAGAGGTACACACAAGGGTGAAAAGATATATCTGCAGATGAGTTTTGGAGTGAAAGCTTAATAAAGACAATGGTGTGTTCAGTTTAACACTTTACTGAGATTTGTTGTGTCTTGTGGGAGACCCATCTGAGTTAAATAAAGAAAGGTGGCGCAGTGCAGCCTTTGTTGGACGGACTTTAAGAAGCTGTTTCTGGAATTCCTTATGATAGGGATACAGTTCACACTCATTTGTTAAATCTGCAGTTCTGTATATTATACTAATTCACCTGTAGGCATATTATACATAGTTATATATATAGGTTTGTTTCACATAAATGCCTTGGAATGACATATCTGTGCAAAAATCAAAAGCTGTGTAACATTTTTCTTTAAGATGCATTTAAATCATAGTTGCTTCCTAGTTTTTCCCTGCTATATATATTGTCTTTCCTTTGTTATACATGTACCAGAAGACTGGCCCATATATTAAGTTCATCAGAGCCTTACAATTAACTTTGCCACTGAGTAGATGTGCCATTTTTCTTATTAAGGATATTTATAAAGCTAAAAGGACTCTGAAAGATTGTATTGAAGCACCAGATCAGTGCCATTGACAGCTTTAGCATCTAAATGTCACTCAGGACCAAAATAATAAGTCCAGTATCGAATGGCTGTGGTGGATAGTTTAAGAGCTCAAAATCTATTTTGATTTCAGAAGTAAACCAGAGTGATTGATGCTGGGAACTTGGTACCCAATATGAGCCTTTCTGTATACCCAGTCAAATAAAGCAAGCAGGTGCAAGTCATAGAAGTTACTGATTATTTATGGCTTTTAGATACTTTGTGGGTTTAGCTGGTGAGAAAACGTTTTAGTCCACTCACATGGACAAAACCCAACCAACTGTCTAGCCTGATTAAATTCACATTGTTGCGTGAGCACATGGAAAGCAGGGAGAAAATTATGAAATCTCACCGCCTGTGCCATGGCAACTGAGCAAACAGCTCATGGGAAGAATGTGAATAATAGAAAATAGCAATATTTCTCTTTGTGTTTTCACACTTGACAGTTTTATCCCCGCATCTGCCCAGTGTCCAGGGCACAAGTGGAAAGGCTGTAACCAAGCATTTTTTCAACTTTGCCATTTGCCTCATCCTCCACTTTAAATTATCAAGGAGCGAGGGAAGTTTTTATCCAGCAAGTAACTGGAGGGTATAGATTCTATAACTGTGACTTAAATAGCGCACTGATGGTGAGAATATAGATTTCTGTCTATAGACTGAGACTGATTATTAAAAAAACACTTTGCATGGGAACAGAGTGTCAAGGGAAAGCTCTACGAATTCAGTTAACAGGCAATGAGGAATTTCCAGGCTAATCTACTTCAGCATTTTTAATCTACTTTATCAAGAGTTCAGATAGTTTTTTTAAAAAAAACTTTACCTGGAAGTGGTTTCCTATACTATTATACTATTCCTAAACATCGATGTTCTAATGGATTTAGGAGCTACCACACAATGCAGGTCAAGTATCACAGTGACTGGATAGAACCATTCATCCACTGACACATCATGTTTTGAACATAAGAGCATAAGAGGAGCCCTGCTAGATAAGGCCATAGCTCATCTAGTCCAACATCCTATCTCATAAAGCAGAGGAAACACATACTGTTGCACTTTACGCAAAGAAAATAAAACGTGTTTGGTACTTTTGCAAGCATCCGCCTTCTGTTACTTTTGACTTTTTTGCAACAACCAGAGCACCAGATTGAGAACTAAGGCCATTCAATAATAAGAAAACGGGTGTGTGCAAATGAAGGAAGGTCGCAATTGGTCACATGCACAATAATTATACCAACAAAACCACACAAAACAAGCAAGCTGAACAAAACCACACAAAGCAAGCAAGCTTGGGCAGTTTACATAAGAACATAAGAGGAGCCCTGCTGGATGAGGCCACAGCCCATCTAGCCTAGTATCCTGTCCTACACAGTGGCCCACCAATTGCTTATGGTCATCTCAAGCAGAAGACAAGGCAAAATCTTCACCTGCTCTTGAATCCCAACAAATAGCCTTAGAGGCATTCTGCCTGTCTCCCCAGCCTGGAGGATGCACCTAGGCATCCATTCTAGTAGCCATTGATACACTGGTCATCCATAAATTTGTCTAAACATTCCTTAATACCATCTAGGCTGGTTGCTGTTACCACCTCTTCTGGCTGCAAATTCCATAGACCAATGACCCTTTGGGTGAAGAAATACTTCCCCTTGTCTGTACCCCTTCTCCAGATACATCCCTACCTGGCTGCCATCTTCATCTCTCCCCCCCCCCCCGAAAAACCATCCTGAATTTGAGAGTGAAAGCCCTTTGAGAAATTGTATCAAACTGATTCAATCAGCTTAAGGCTGATCCCACTACTGTGCCCAATAATAATTATTAGGATAAGAACTAACGTTTACCCAGCCCAGAAACTGAGAAGGAGAAGGAGGAGTAGGAGCTGGTTTTCTGATCTTTTCTCCATAGTCTGTGTGATAAGTGGGTTTATGAGAGCAGAGAAAGAGAGCTATGGCTAGAAGTTACTGTTCACCCAGCTGGCTTCATGGAGGAGTGTGGAATCCAACTGGAAGACTATCAGATAAGAGTCCAACACTGTAACCATAAAACCAAACTGAATCACTATTGCTGATAAATATTTGGAGAAAATTCAATAAGTTTGCCCTGGTTTGCTGCAGAGATTGGGACTCAAACCAAAGGGTTTGAATTACAATAGTTTCCAATAGAAAGATTATCCTGATCGAAAAATTCAGATTATCCAACAGTGAAATGGACTGCATCAAAGACAGGATTTGCCTAGTTTCTGTAAACCACTTAAAGCAGCCACTACAATAAGAATAGAATGTGTTACAATAATTGAATCTGGAAGTTACGAGAGCATGAATTACTCCGGCCAGATCATCTCTGTCCAGAAAGGGCCATGGCTTGAGAACCAGGTTTAGCTGAAAGTAGGCCCAGTTGACCACCACCTCCACCTGAGTTTCAACTGTCATTAGAGAATCCAGCAGTAACTCGAGACTTTGCACCTGTCCCTTCTAGGGCTGTGCAGTGCCATCAAGGACAACATGCCTTCCCCTTGCATGAGCCCAAGATCTTGTGACACACAGCACCTCCATCTTGTCTGGATTCAGCTCCAACTTATTGCCCCCCTCCATCCAGGCCATTTCTGCCTCCAAACATCTGTCAAGCACTAGAACCACCTCTCCTGATTCAGATGGCATGGTGTCATCTGCATATTGCTGATGCCTCACTCCAAATCTCCAGATGACCTCTCCAGCAGCTTCATATAAAAAGCATGGGAAATAAAACCTACAGAGGGTTTTAGGGATGTCAAGCCAGAATCTCTCACAACCACTCTCTAACACCAGCTCTGGAGATAGGAGTGAAACCATCTCAACACAGTGCCATCCAAGCCCAAACTCTATAGCACTTCCAGAAGAATACCAAGGTATCAGTTGAAAGGGGCATGGCTTATTGCATCCTGGCAGGGAGGGGGGCAAGTTAACCCAGAAACAGCCAATGAGCATCCGATGCCAGGAGAGTGAACTCTGTAAAAGGGTATGTCCAGGGGAAGAAAGGGTCTTTTATCTGATCATCTCATGGGGGTGTGGGTAGGACAGGGGCCGGATCCTTATCAGCCAGAAGGGATTTGGTAAGTTAGGATCCTGAATATTAGCATAAGTGTTTAAACAAGAGAAAGCGCTGAACCTGCAGTAACTGTGCTCTTAAGCTAAGCAATATATGAAGAAGCTGTAAACAATAAAGCAAGTTATCTCATTTTGTTTTAAGTGAGCCTGACTGAAACCTGTCAGTAGGAAACATAAGAAATATAAGAATGAAAATAGTGTACTGTCACTTTAAAAAGGAAAAGTCAAGCTGACAGAGTGCCGCAGTTGGCGGCAGGGAAAGTCTTTCCGTTTAGAGCAGTAAACTAAACAGAGAGGGCGTGTATGTTGTGGGGGGGGTGCTTGAAGGCACGGAAATGGGGCTTTTGAAGCTGATTTAAATCTTAATAAAAAGAGAGTGAGCTTACCAAGTGTCAGGCGAGGCTGAGGTCAAACTCCAGTTGTGACACCATGGATGTAGTGTCAAAAGCTTCTAAGAGATTCAATAGAACCCTGTCTTTCTCCTGGAGAAGTTCATCAACCAGTGCAGCCAAGATGGTTCCAGTGTCATAACTGGGTCTGAAACTATATTGAAATGGGTCTAGATAATAAGCTTCCTACAGTGGAACTTCCACAACTCCAATACATTATAGAAAAAGAGAATATTTACTTCTTGGCAATAGTTCTGTATCTAGGGAAGACCACTTGAGGATGGGGTGCACCATTCTTCTTTAAGTGGCCAGACTTCTAGACCCTCTGGGTTAAACTTTGCTGGCTAGCTTTCATCAGCCAAGAAGAGCAAGGATCCAGAGGGCATGTAGTTGGCTGGGCCCCAGCAAAAAATCTTCTTCTCATCCTCAGGCCTCAATAATTGAAAGTGATCCAAATAGTGACATTAAATTCCCAGCAAATCTAAGTGATTTGGCCCTCAAAGTGCCTTGCAAATTTGTCACAGCAGATTTACATGATACCACCCACATGATACCACCCCAAAACCTCTACTCTAGGTGATCACCTCACCACAGCAACAGGAATGTGCAGTGCTGTTGCCACAACAACCAAGCAATATGGTGAACAACAGCTCCTGTGCTGCCCCCCCCCCACATGTTTTGTTTGTCCAAAAGAAGTGCAAACAAGAGTATGCTCAGCTATACTAATGGGCAGCTAGTATAGTTCTAGAACACTTTTTAGTATTCTACAACGAAACACTTGGGGGATGCTCTGGCATGCCTGGAACCACTTCTGGTATAGAAGGGGCTCCATGTGGTGTCAATGATCCATGTGGGACAGCAAGTGTGAAAAGGCCCTAAGAGAAAGTATTAATATTAATCAGTCTTTAATCTGAATAGTTTAGTATCTGGTTCACAATGTGTTGGTAGTGTATATATAATATTAGTTAACAGTGACCAAATATCTGAAAATGTAAGTTTACAAGTTGTCTAAATAATACTTAGCATGTGTAGGTTAGGCATTAATTTGTAACAATTTCCCATAGCATCCTCCCACTGGTTATAATAATACTTTTTTAGAAATACTATGCTCCTTTCCACCAAATATTAAATTGCCTAAATCCCCTTTTTTAATTTTTCCACTATCTCTGCACCCAAACCACATTGATTTGATTTCTGCAATAATTCTTCCATGGTGGCAAAACACCCTAAAATTGTACTACTGTATTTTTAACTGCATACAAAAAATACACCTATGTTTTCACGAGGATCTGGTACAAAGTTAGCCCACCTTTACTGATCTGAGTTAATTTAGCCTCACATTTTTAAGGCAGAATATACAGCCACTTTTATGCACTATATGGTCACACTTAAGGTTTAATCCAGCTTCAGTCCACTTTCAGAGTGAGAGAATACATCAGCAAAGTGACAAGCTGCTTTCTTTCCATGGTAAATAACTCAGAAAATTCACCTTTGGGATAGATACCTGTGAATGTGGAAAGAAAACTACTGGTCACTTTACTAATGTATTCTCTTGCTCTGAAGGTGGACTGAAGCTGGATTAAACCATAGGTGTGACCACAGCCTATCAGTGATTGTCTATAAGAAAAGAGAGCTATAATTCACCACTGATCTGGAAACTCCTATTTATTCCTCAGGTGAAGGATCTTCAGACATTTATGTGGAAAATGCACCTGCATGAGACATTTTTATCCACTTTATATATTTTAGGATTATACCCTGATGTAGGTTACACTTCTCTAAACACAGATATATCTGGCAACACTTTCTGAGGTCACAGAAATTACTGCAAACACATCTATGTGGAGTGATAATTCAACTTAATAGTTGTTTAGGTACAGCATCTCCCAAGAAAAAGCAAAACACATCAATGGCTTTGTGTGCTTATGCAGTCCTCATAAGCTCAACACAGCAGCATCTTTACCTTTTATATGCTGAGTAGAAGTACACTTCTACTCAGCATATAAAAGGTAAAGATGCTGCTGTGAAGTATACTCCTGAAGCCCATTGCACTGAATATGTTCTCTACTCCAGTTCAGACATAATACAGAGCTCAACGACTGGCATTTCAATCATCAGTTTGATGTCATATTTCTCCCATGTTGATTCCATGTTGATACTGTCTTGATTCTCAGTTTGATCAAATAGTAAATGCCCAATAGTGATTCCCTCAACACATATTTCTCAGTTCTGAAAATAAATGTCAAGACACTGCTGTACATGGCAGAAAGCAACGGATCATACGGTCTTTATTCCAATCAAAACGTGGGCCACAACCCTATAGAAAATTACCTAGAAGCAATTCCCTGAGAATAACAGCATAATCAATGAACTTTGTCCCACTTCTAAGGAGCATGATCATGTTCCACCAGCTTCTAAGTAGTACAGAAGGGTTGATGTTATCGACTAGATGGAAAGGACAGTAAAGCCTTATGTAAGCATTATTCTCACTTAAGACAGACAGATTTGGAAGCAGAAATGGAACTGCTATTCAGCCACCAATGCTATAACCCTGTGCTACCTAAGCCATCCAACATTTGTATTTGGAGCGTGGTTGTCCACAAAAGAACTCTGCAGAAAGTATTATTTGCAAATAAAGATCTCTGAGATCAAGACATCTGACTTTTGCTCAAACTGAGCTACCTCAGGGTGAAAGCAGTTACTCACATGTCTTCTGTGCCTATATTGCTAGTGACAGAGAGTGTTGCTGGTGGTCAGGTAAAATTTCAATGCCATTTTTACTTAATAAATTTCTACATGATCTTTCAAGTAAGAAGACCCTACCTGGCAAATGAGATGCTTTGAGACTCTTCATCAAGTTATTGCATTTTTTGATGCATGAAGAAGGACTTACAACCAGGGACATGCACCAATATTCATAACATTCAACAAATTTGGGCATTTTTATACAAACAAAATGTTACAACATTTGTACAATAAGACTGCTTCCGCACAGGTGCAAATAAAACCATATCTCCAGTACCCAGATTTATTAAAACCAGCTCCCAGGGGAACCGGTTTTAATAACTCCGGATCCCCGGTAGATCCAGATCAACGGGGTAGATCCGCATTTAAGAGATGCGGATCTACCCCGCGCCCCGTGCCTCCGCACACGCGGTGAAAATACTGATTGGACAGAGGGCCCTCCCCGAGTCCGCCACGAATGGCTCGCCGGAGCCAAGGCTGGTGAGCCGGGGGACCTTGCCGCCACAGCTTGCCCTCACCCCAGAAGCGGCGGATCAACGCTT
Source organism: Aspidoscelis tigris stejnegeri (assembly GCA_023333525.1). Classification (NCBI taxonomy): domain Eukaryota; kingdom Metazoa; phylum Chordata; class Lepidosauria; order Squamata; family Teiidae; genus Aspidoscelis; species Aspidoscelis tigris. The sequence continues at coordinate 69,910,832 of JALMGA010000004.1, forward strand.
CTGGAGCCAGGGCGACCTTCCCTAAAGCCCACCCTAGCCCACCCTGGGGGGAGTGCGGCAGTTCCCCTCCTTACCTCTTCAGCATCGCCCCAAAACTGAAACCAGGGGCCCAGGATGCAGCACGCCTGTGTCCTGTGCGCCTCCTGAGTGGCCGGGGCTGTGCCTGGCAGCCCCTTCCCTCAGGAGCCGTTCTGTGCGGGCACGCTGCCCTGACTTGCACTCCAGCCAATCAGGGGGCGCGCAGGACGCAGGCGTGCTGCATCCTGGGTGCCTGCTTTCAGTTTCGGGGCGACACTGAAGAGGTAAGGAGGGGATCCGCCGCGCTCCCCCCAGTGTGGGCTTGGGTAGGCTTTAGGGAAGCTCGCCCTGGCTCCAGAAGCGGCGATCCACTGCTTCTGGGGTGAGGGCGAGCCGACAGGTGGGAGACCCCTGGCTCACCATGCTTGGCTCCGGTGAGCCAATCATGGCAGGCCATGGGTAGGCCATGGATTTGCACACTTGCACTGTGCAGACACATCCAAAATGGATGCGGATTCACAGTGCAAGACCACATAATATGTGGTATGCAGGTAACAACCATTAAGCACACATTAAGTCCGGATAGGTGCGGAAGCACCCACTTGAAGTGTGCTACTTTGCCCCCGCTAATGCGGACACTCCGGCGGCAATCCGGTTTTGCCACTGAAATCCGCATTAAAAAGGGATTCGCTATGCGGACACCCCTCGCCAGAAGTGTCCTAATTAGTGTCCCGTGTGTGGAAGCGCACACTGGAATGTGCGCTTAATGGGTGTCAAAGGGCCTGTGCGGAAGCAGCCCAACATTCATATTCATACAAATATTTTGGAATATTTGTGAAATGGGGAGGTGGGAAAGCAGCTGCACCAGTCACACCTGCAACGGATCCAGAGTGCATTTGACATGGTTTGAGAGCAGATTCAAAGTGGATTCAGGGTGGATTTGATGCTTTCAGAGAGGCTATGTTAAGGGATACATATCAGATACATATCGGATATGTATCGGATACATATGTGTTCATATCAGGTATCCATATGAATTCGTACAAATATATTTGTATCAAATAGAATCCTACCACATTCAAAGGGGAGCTATTCAAACAAATACAAATTTTCGTGCTTCGATTCAGTATGAATCAAATGCAAAAACCTCCATTTGTGCACATCCCTACATACAGCTCCAAACAATCAAGCTCTTCTGAAATCTCTGAAAAGTACTTTGAAGCCACCTCTGACCTAAGAAATGCTTCAAACTATCTTGCACATGTAAAGAGCACTCCAACACCATTCTACAGCTGAATCTGTAATGCAATCTAGCTAAGCAGAAGGATTCTTTAAAGAAAATGCCTTTCCCTCTTTGCACAAATTACTTCTCTTTAATGCAAATGTGCTGTCCACTCTGTCAAATGGCAGTGAGGGATTTGCTTGCCACCATTTGATGAGTGGAGAAGGCACGCTCCCCTGCAACATCGGCTATAATACAGTGACTCGAGCATCAAAATCACAGCGAATTTTGCTTCCTCCCCTTATATAGTCTGATTGACTATGAGTTTTTTCCACTAGCTAGCACTAAGTACCAATTAAGTACCCATTAGGGACCCAGTAAGTACCCATTAGGCTCAGAGCAGGAAGACCCCATTTCCACTGCAGACCCCATTAGAGCGACATTTGTTTCCACCTGTTCTAAGGAAATCTGGATTAAATGGGTTCTTCAGGACCTATAATCTGGATTTCCTGTAGACCCCATTAAAGGGGTCTACAATGGGGTCTTCAGGCATCAAATCTGGATTATATGAAGCGTGTTTTCACCACTATTGGGCAATGGGGTCTAGGGGTGGTCTCCAGGAGGGGCATTCATGGGGTGGTGCCCTGAAACTCAAAGCTCCGAAGATGACCCATCAGAGCAATGCCATTTTTTATGGAACTTTGTCCAAAGCACCAGAGAATCTCCGGAGTGATTTGCCACAATCTTCAAAGATTCTCTGGAGCATCTAAGGAGTTTGCAGTCTCCTGTGGCACCCCGAAAAAATCATGGGGTGATGGGATAGATCCGGATGGATCTATGTGGATAGATCCGGATTTGCCACATGGGTGCTCCAGCATTTCCACTGCAAGCACGCTAGCACCCATTGCTATTGGGTGCTACACCATCCGTGGAGATGCATCGGGTACCTCCTTAGATCCGGATCTACTAAATATGGATTAGTTGAAGGACCCATTCCTTAGATCCGGATCATTTTAGATCCAGATTATGGGAGGTAAGTGGGGAAAAACCCTATATCTTTGATACTAGTGTTTCAGAAACACTGATCCCACTGTGTGGGATGGGTGGAAAAACCTTTTCCACCTGTCAAATGGCAGCTAGGGATTCCCTACTGCCATTCAACAGGCAAAGATGATGGCTACCACTGCCTTTTGAATCAAAGTGAGTTTCCCTGCTTTGAACTGAAAGGCAGGAGGTTTGAAGATATATCTCCAAGAGGACATGTAAGTCCCTTTTTAGCAGCAGCAGTGATGATAGCAGGGCTTCCACTGCAAGAAGGAAGTAGTTTGAAGAGCTCTGTCACCCCTGAAGTGGCATAACAAAGAGCATTGAGTCTGAGTACTTGCTGTTCTCGTCTTCCATAATGAATGTGCAATAAGGGTGCAGTATCCTCAATGCATATTCAAGGAGTTGCACAAATTGCACTTTTGTGTAAATTGTGCCATGCAAATTGCACCTATAATGGCTTTCTGCCAATTATACCTATGTAAATGCAATCAAAATAAGGTGAAATACAGCTTTTTGCAGGCTACAGAAGAGCTTAAAAAGCAAAAATATTAAGTATGTGCGCATGCACACACATGTGCCTGCATGTGCACACAGTGTGAATAGAGATATTGTAAATATAGATATATTTCTCAGGTACTCTGGAACCCAAACTAGATAAACGGGGAATATCAATCTTTTAAATAAATGATCAGTCAATTTACTTTTGTGAATCTGTGAAAGGCTCTTGTTTTGGCTGTTCTCTTTAGGCGCAATTTAATTGAGAAAGCACTTCTTTTGTATGCAATTTTCGTTAAGCATAACAGGAGCTGGTCACACAGACAAAAAGAATCGATTCCCTTTTTTTGATGCTTCGTTGGCAAGATGCGTCAAACCAAACTACAACGCCAGGATATCCTGGCCCAGGCTGTCACCTAGGGATATATTTTATATTGTTTGCTTTTATACGGTTTGTTCACTTTATACCACATTAGTATTTTTCTTTCTTTCTTCCTCCAGGAAAGGTACATTTGGATGTTTTTCATGTTCAGATATCCCAGAAGCCCAAGGCTCCCTGATTATATGATGTGTACTAGTATGGCATCCAAGCTGGGTCTTTTGTGTTTCACGTGTCCAAGGGATGGCAGCATGTTAAATTGTCACCCCTGCTGTGTAATGTTTTTAATAAATACAAATGCACTGGCGGAATTAAAGGAGCAGTTCAAGCCACTACAGAAATTTCTCCATATTAATCACAATTAAATATAATTTGAAATATCAGTCAGTTAGCGGTCCAGTGTGGATCTCCTGTTTCAACAATGCTCTGCAGCCTTCGACAATACGAAAGACATTGTATTTGACTGGCTAGATCTACACTTTTAGCATAGTCCATTCATTTTATTTATCTTATTACTTCCAGGATTGCAGGAAGCAGCATACAAACCAACCACAAAACAATGCCATTAAAATCAAGATTTAAAGAGTTTAAAGCAGCAGCTACCTGTAGGTAAAACCCCTTAGTCAGCAAGTTATTTAGATAAGTATATAGCATACCATCACAGTGTACTACATACTTCGGTCAGAGCAAGACACAGCTAGACAAATAGGACCCTGGCATATTAAAATAATAAGACACCATTTGAAAACCTCAAAATAAACACAGAAGCCATAGACTGAAATTGTGATTGCAGCAGTGATTTTATCAATGGCCACCAAATGCCTGAGTGCATTCACACTGCCTTAAGACGGGAGTGAACATTCAGCAGACTTTCAGGCATGGCACAAAGAAGGCCTGTGAACATGTTATGATGAATGAGAATAGAGCGGAAGAACCGTCTTGAGTAGCCTTCCCCTCTCTGTGAATTCATTTTAACTTCTGAAAGAACTTGTTTGCATACAAACTGTACACAGAAAGACCTGCCTTTTCCAGAGTTCCTGGACACTACACAGAGAAACACACATGAAGCCAGTATACAAGATTCAGCTATTTGCCTATGTTTTCCCCTTCTGCTCTGTGCACAGCGCTGGAATGTTCACTAACAAAACAGCACAGTTTAGAACATGCAGGTGTGCCAGCCAGCACCAAGAAAGGGATTGCACTGAAATGAAAAGCTGTTGGTCAGAATGGAAAGCACTTAAAGGAAGTGAAGAGCTAGGTATCGTGAGATACTCCAGGATGAACACAACACCAGAAAGGCCTCTGAGATCTCAGAACTGGCCATATTTTATTTCTTTTCATTTAAGAATGTATATTCCTTCCCTTGAAGTTCCCAGGCAAGCCACAATAATATACAACAGCAAAGGAAGCTAAATGTCAAAGATGTGGCTGAACAATAGGTATGTGCCTGAAT